>JAVCKZ010102232.1:0-10882 GCA_034780755.1 Lepetodrilus elevatus
AGCTAACAGAAGTCTATGCATAGAAGTGACTACAAATCCAAAGAAAATCTTAATACGATGTTACAAAGGATTGTATCAATTTCTGTTTGATTCAGAGATTAATTATGTTGTTCAGCATGGTTCACGTGTAATAAATCGTGAAGCGACGTAAGGTATTCCTAATTTTAAATGATACTCTTCGAAATTCGATGACCCACTTGCAGCCGCTATACTGTCATAATGTTGGTCTTCAATATCTCAGTTGGATGTTTATTAAAAATTAATGGAAATGCTAAATTACCAAAATATATATCATCGTAAATTATACATATTTTTTAATTTAGCATTTCCATTAATTGATTTTGCATTTTATGTGATTTGTTTTTGCTTTCTATATTTAGCTTTGCTATTGTATCAAAGTATTGCTCATCCAGTTGAATTATTCTGTTCAAGTATATTTTTTTCTTCCCATTTCAGAAACTCAAATTGAATGACTTTGTGTCTCCCAGTCAATTGCCTGATCTTAGGAAAACTATCTACTATGGACGGAAGTCCATCGCAATACGGAAATCTCTCCCAGGAGCGTATCATAAAGTGAGTACAGTATACAAATGTCACTCATGTAGTTGGTGAAATTAAGTAGATGTTATTTGTTCAAAGAAAATAATTATATAAAAATTGGAAATGTTTTTTTTTAAAGAAATAATAAAATAAATAAATAACAAAATCCATGCATACATGCTAATGCGCTCATCCTGCTCACAGTACAAGTTGGCGATGAGTCTGATGAAGTTGGCATTCAACATGGAGAGTTGGGAGGCGTGTGGAGGCGGGCCGGAGCTGACCGGTAGTGAGGCACTGGCGGAGGGCAACAAGTACATTGACAAGGCTTTGAAGATCTTCCAGGACCTCAGTGACATGGGACACTACGCCGAGGCTCTCATGACCAAAGGCGTCCTGGCTCCACGGGGCAGCATGGAACAGCTGAAGGTAGGGCGGCCATTTTGATTTTATTTTTGCAGCCATTTTAATTTTTGGCGACCATGTTGATTGTTGGCCACCATTTTAATACAAATGGCAGCCATTTAAATTTTTGGCAGCCATGTTGATTTCTGGTTGCAATATTGGTTATTGACGGTCAGTTTGGTTGTTGCGTCCATGTTGGTTTTTGGCGTACATACTTCTAACTTCCTGCCTGTGTTTCAGTTGTACAACCAGGCCATGGACCTATGCATGCAGATGTACGGAGAGTTCCACATCCTCACGTCGCGGCTCTACATCAACATCGGCATCGTTTACGAGGACAACAGCGACTACAAAAAGGCATACGAGTACTTCAAGAAGTGGGCCAGGGTCAGCGAAGAAATCTTGGGCCCCGACCACCCCAAGACTCTCCGGGCCAAGGGGGTTCTGCGCGAGTCGCGCTACAAGCAGATCGCCCAGGAGTTGGGAGAGTGGGAGGTGGAGGAGACTGACAACGGCGACATGAACGGCGACAACGGCGGCGATGACGGTGACGAGGAGGAAGAGGAGGAGAACCCCGACATCGAACACAACTACGACGACACCGTGGAACACGTGGAGCTCATCGTCAGTCGCGAGGACATCCCGCTGGACGGAGTCGTCATCGACAACACCAACACCGTCGATGCTGCGCAGGGAGACTCGGGAGTAAACCTCCTGGCAGAGTTGGACTCGGACGAGAACAATGAGCTGTTCATGAACGGGTACTTCGACGGAGAGGACCGGGAGTCCGTCAACGAGGAGCACACGGACAGCGAGAATTTGTACGACGACAATTTCGAGGATTACGATGAACAGTACATCCTCCACGTGGACAACGGACCAGTCATCGAGGAGTTTAACGTCCAAATCGGCGGCGAAGACGACGATGATAGGGAGATTGTGGAGCTAGCGTCGCGAGACATCGACGACTGTGACAACAGGTACGCAAGCGACAGGAGAGATGATCATGATGACGACGATCTTCTAGGGTTGGCGCCACAGTATAACCAATCGTAAGGACGATTGCATGTGGTGGCGTCGCCCGAGGAAGTGTATCGACTTACTACTGGTGGTGATTGATGAAGTAACGATGATGGGTCGTGTTTTGCTGCAGCGGTACAATCAACAGTAAGAACTTTTCCTGAGGAAGTGTATTGACTTACGGCTGGTTATTTATGAGTCTAGGGCTGCTCCAGCAGTGCAACCGAATGTATGAACAATTGGTGTTGCTAACCAGGGTATTATACAGTTCATCGCTGACGTTGATCCATGAACTATGCCAAATTTCGTAATTATTGTATAAACGGAACTCAAGCTGTTAAGTTTCTAGGATCGTGTGCACATGAGGATATCTGCACATGGCGTTGTTAACAGGAAAGGTACTGCTAGTAGTGGTGATTGAATGATGATTGAAGTATGCCAAAATTTCGTAAATAATTTATTTTGGTCATTTTTATCATCACACAGGTTTCTGTACGTCATCTGTTTTGTATTATCAATTCAATATGATGGCGTCACAATTTGCGTCAGTGTGATGATAAATGGCAATAAAATGGGATTGTATTTGAGCTATTGGTTCCGTTACACAGAACAATTTTAGCACTTCTACGGAGAAAATGTATGCTTTTTCTTAACATGTATTTACATTTGTTCACTCACTAGGGTATATTAACATGCTACAATACCATTTATGATATACCAAATGAAAGATAATTCAATCCTACATTCGTATATATGCTTAATGACCTCATTTAGTTTACTATTTGGCAGGAAAATGGTATGAGAATGTTCAGCTTGTAAAAACCCATACACCACAGAAATCACGCTGTGCTATGGTCTATCAGTGGATACAAGAACTTGTACTGGAAACTATGCACTGTTCCATAGAAAAATCCTATAGCTACGAGAGTCGTAACTAGCGATTTATGTATATGGAATTCCAACTTGTAATAAGTGCAACTATTGTTCTGTTGAATGGCACACAGGTTCAAATTACTTCCCTCGTTTTCTTTTCGCTTTAGGATGCACACATTTTATGTTTATTTATCCAGCTGACCACATTGTTCTCAAACATTCATCCATTTAAAAAACAGTCCTATGAGTAAAGGTTATATACCGGTAATGTATTAACCATTGTATTTATAGTTATACCAGTGCCAATTGTTGAACTGTCTGGTTTTTAAATGGCAATCTCATTAGATGACTTATTCATGAATATCCCGGCTACGAAATTGGTATAATATAATATTTATTGATACCAATTCGATATTTAACATTTCATTTTACATCTCATCAACAGAAGCATTTATGTTTGTTCACCCATTTCCCAAAAGCAGTTATTCTGAATATTTGAGCTATATAAATGTGTATAATAATAATAATACTAATAACAAACTGGATTGCTCTTTGTTCGAAGACACAGATTAATTTTATAGATGGATTCATAATTTGTGCAATCAATGTAAGTATCCATAAGGATCAGATTGTAATTTAGTCTTATCCCTGATACAAATCATTGGCTCTGATACAAATCATTGGCTCAGTCATTTTCTGATTGGTTGAATTTTCTGGATGCATTTTCTGATTGGTTGGATTTTCTGGATGTATTTTCTTATTGGTTGGATTCTTTGGACAAATTTTTGATTGGTTGGATCGTTGTACGGTATTCTTAAACCATAATACTCAAAGATGAACGTAAATTATGAATGTGTGTCTGGATGTGTTTCAGAGTAAACCTGCTTTATTATTTTTATGCAACTAGAATACCATAATCTGTATGTTTTTTATCACAAAATAGACAAGAAGTGCTTCCAGGCATATCAATTTAAAATAAATCTTACTTTTATTAATTCTCCCATTTCCTTAAATACTTTTATTTCATATGTGTTGAATCACAGTATTTGGCAATTAATGTTTTCTAAATTTATAGTGTTTATCACCAAATATAATAACACAGAAGATAAATTGCTTGTTTAACCCTCTACCTGCTGAAGGTGAGTAAACTTGCCCAATTACATGCAAAAATAGAACACTTTGTCTTTGATTTTATTCAGCAGGGAGAAGGTTAAATTCAAGTCATATTGCTTTAATTAACTCTGTCTCTCTCTATGCTGAAGACAACCGAAAATGCTCTAAAGAGCAGTGCCTGTGCCTAATCTAGCAAGGAGAGGGTTACACTGATTAAACCAAAGCTAAAATTGACATGACGAAAATAACCTGACAGGTTTATATTGACTATAGTGTACATACTAGTAAATTGCAATAAAGATACAAACATTTTAAGAACGATTTTCTAGTCTAATATTAAAATGATTGTGCCATAAATAATATTACCAGAACCTCATTTATACCGAAATATTTTATTATTATTTTTTGTTATGTGTCGTCACCTATGGGTGAAATATTCTCAACATGACGTAAAGCATTAATTAATTCATTAATTTTATTAGTATACATGTATTACTGGTATAGATAATTATACAATTATCTACACAGGATTTTAGGTACTTAAAGACTTTCATTTATATTTACAAAAATATATGTCACATCAAATGAGTTTGAAAAGTACCTGTGTAAAAAATAAAGATAAAGTGATAGTGAACATTCAGTAGTCATAGTAACAAGCACTAAGTTTTCCAAAAAAATTTCCTTCACAATACTTGGGCTTTCTTTTGGTAGGAAAATTGGTGGAGGAGGGAGAATTATTTTAGTACGTATTTTAATATGCTATAATTCCCCCCATATTTTCTGAAGACAATCAATGAAAGAAATTATAATTATCCATCGAAAAATTATACGTGATATCAAAACATGTTTTCATATTTTCAATGCTAGATATCTGATAATCTTTCTTATTTTTCTTATTTATTATTACGTAGCGCTATGAACACGTTTTTGAACATGGATTTGGCACAATATAAACGTTCACATTATTAGTATTAGTATTTTCCCCCCTGATTAATTATGTGATAAAATGGCAAAATATTGACAAGTAAGACCTGAGGAATAACATAGTTACTTGAATAAGGTACTTTTGTTTATAACTTATTTATGACATTGATTTGTTATACAGATATCTCAAAATATACATGTAATAAATCATATGTATACATAGTATAGGGCTAGTATGGTTCCTGCTTCTTTAAGAATGAGCATAATAAACACAAATCAATGTCACAGAGGTGTTAAAACCATGGTAAGGAAGCGGCTAATTGATCGAGTGCAATTGAATATACAGTTGCCCCAACTTAGCTTTTTTTTCATGTGTTTGTTTTTGATAGTTACATTGTACATCTTATCTAGTGACAACTGTAGATGGATATTTCTAGGTACTCTTTCTACACTATTATAATGATATTTTGTATTATGCATGTGTAGATACTATATATTATATAGTTAATTTATTACATGGTGTACATATATTCTTCTTTACAAGTGATGTGACGAGCAAATAGTAATTTTGTAAAATTTGTATCATGCCTCTAAAATGCAAAATTATGATATATTTTCATTTTTTTTTAAGAATCTGATTGAAGTCATATGTACACTATTTTACGTGTGGCCTACACTATCATTGTAGTAATAATTGTACATATGATTTTATTTAGATTTCTTTAAAAAAAATAATTGGGCCACGGGTTCGTAATCTTTTTGCGAAACGGTGGTACTGATAGTCTGTGCTTAAATCAAAGATGATGTCATTTCCTGCTATAGTAAAATAATGGTGTATGCCTGGACTACAGTGTGATACCGACCAGGCAACGAGATTACAAAACTTTCGAGTACAATTTCATGCTCAACTCAAAATTTTGTTCACAAATCCACATACGGGTACATAATTTGAGCTTGAGCATGAAATTCAATTGTACTCAAAAAGTTTCATAATCTCAGGTTCTGATTTGTATTGGTTGTCAATTCTTTACCAGATTTGTCTGCCAATATGAATTGTTAATCCAAACAACATGTTCAAATGTATATCCAGTTAAAAAGAATATTTCATTCAAGAGCAATTTTACTCTGTATAGCAAATCGTCACAGATTTTGTATACTAGTGTGTAAAAAAAATGTGTAATGATATTTTTAGATATGTGTAGTTCGGTCTATGTTACATTCCCCTTGTAGATTGTAGATATCTGGCCCCCCGTTCAACCGACCGATCGTAGCACTAGTGTTGTAACTCTAGGTTAGCGTATACGAGTTACGACTCTCGTAGCGCTACGATCGCTCTGCAGAACGAGACCCTGCCCAGTACTGTGTTGTACATATATCTCACACTGTATATATCTGACCAATGTTGAATGCGTGTCTGCAAACAAATTTTTGTATTGATGGACGAGACTTGTTGCTAGAAGAATGATTATACATGTATGTGTCGTTTATATTATTTTGTTAGAACCGGTTATATTTTTCTGTGTGGATATTTAATAAGCCTTATTTTTTTTATCGTCAGTTGTAGAATTCACTCACTTGGCACTGATGATGTTATGTTATTCCGTGAGATTGTCTAGGATATCGTCTCTAGGAAGTTCTTGTATCTGTGACAAGACCGTAGCGCTCTCGTAAGTGCGCTATCACCATTTATAAAGGCGGCTCTCCATGTGCAACTTTTCTTGCGCTAGTTCACTGTCCGACAGCGATGTTACACTGTCCGACAGCGATTTGCGTGTGGACTACAGCTTACTATTAACTATCTGACATCTGAAAGACATGAGAAAATGTTCTATCGACAGTAACTCACAGAAATATGTCGACATTTACTCTCACGTGGAGAGCCGCCGTAAGAGGTTGCTACGAGCAAGCTTATGATCGTGTAGTAAATACACGAGCTTCAAGAAACGATACCCAGGTTGTTTCTAGAAACTTCCTTACGACATCAGGGTTATATCATTCTGATAAAGCACACTTCAATTCACTCTCTGAGATCACGAAACTGATTGAGTACGATTTCATGCTTGAAAGTTGAGCTCAATTTGTTTTTATGGCATGAATTTGTACTAAATATTTTTCATGATCTCGGGGCCAGGACACTCTAGTCATTGTGAGAGAATTTGAAGGCAATTTTTGCATGATCGTTTCCCCCCCAATTTTTCATTTATTTCAAGGACGATCATATTTACAATCAAGAAATTAATTCTAGGGTTTAATGCTTTGTATGTCAGTGGGAGGAAAACCTACAATAACTAAGTCACAGTAAGACCCACAATTGGTACAGATAGACAGTAGTAAACCATGTCCGAGACAAGTATATTTATGTACAGTGTATTACTATTTATCCTGTATGAAATGGTGTGTTCTAACATAACTTTACCCCCAACCGTAGCTACTGGGTAGTCTATGGCTAAGATTGGAACTAAGGTTACCTGAGCATTAGTTTCATACAGAAGGTACCAATTTTGTTATTATCTAACTCCGACATTACAATACTTTTATATCATTTGTATACCAGTACATACTATATTTACAAAATTAATGCATCTGACTTATATAAGTGCTGCATACAATATTTTTACTCGCCAGCTTTTATCTACAAGATTTATACTGGGTCATGCGACTACTGGTACATATCATTACACGGGGGTGGCGTAAATATACTACCAAACTCAGGGCCACGCCTCCCAGATATAGTGGTTAAGTGTATAATCAGCCGAGATATTACACCACTATATTGCTATTAATGTGGAACTTCTTTGGGAAAGAGAACCTCGACAGTCAACTATAGTAAGCAAGAGACCGACAGTCGCCACTTACAAAAAAATGATTTAACTAACTTCTAGGAGACATATATTTTTCTCTGCTCAATACCGTAGCTACTTCACAAACTTCACAATTACTTTCATTATATCGATATCATTTAAAAATACTTATGGTTTTTTTTTATATATTAAAATGTTGATGACAAAAAGTAAGTTAAATGTTTTGGCATTATTTGAGACTTGTATATTTACCTCCCATTTTTTTTAGTGTTTTGGACAGTTTAGAATTTTGATATACTGTTTCACAATACAGTTATCATTTAAAAACAATTTTTATATTATGTCGATGACATAAAAGTAAGTATTAATTTTTAGGCATTATTTGAGACTTGTACATTTACCTCCTATTTTTATTGTTTTGGACAGTTTAGAATTTTGATATCTGTCTCACAATATAGTTAGCTAGCGGTCCTGTTTCAGTGTTTTATTATGAGCGTTGTTATCGTACCATGGTTTGATGAGAAATACGAGTATGGATGTGTTAAAGTAGGGCGAGCGATTTGTCAACTTATGTGTCCCTCTGAAAGCATGTAAACCCTCCTGTGCTTATCAAAAATGTGATTGTACATGTGCCACATACAAGTCGAGATGGGATACAAATGTGTCCTTCTTGTCAAACATTGACTTCTGTGTTTGTAGTTATTTTATGACCATATTACATCAAAGCTGCCACCGACTACTGTAAATCATAAAATTTTAACGAGCATAAAACTTTAACGAATTTAACAAATTGCTCTTACTCTTAGACGTTAAAATTTCATTCGCTAATGATGTACGTGTGTTACTCATATCCTGTCCTATTTATTAACTAAAATATAATTATATTGTCTAAATGTGATGGTTACAGTTATGTACCTATGCAATATAATGGACTGGTCTAGTGGTCTTAGCACTTCCTGTTTACGTCGCAGTTTGTGAGTATTTCCTGTACATATACACGTACAATATCGAAAATAGTTATGTTTTGTGAGTATTTTCTACTACTGGTATTTGTTATCAACAGTGTTACTCATATTGGAAGATAGAGTTATATGAAAAATATATTTTAGAAATATTGATGAGCTCGTTAAAATTTTATGTCGCTAATGCGTCGATAATCTGCCGGTCGTTAAAGTTTAATGACGCTAAAGTTTCATGATTTACAGTATTTAAGAAGCCAGCTCAGGAGTTTCAAATATGCACAGAATGGTACCCACAGAATACACATGCACATGTCAACGGTGAAAGTACATGAATAACTGTCCGAGGTTCTGGAACGCTAATAATGTGTGTTCGTCATCTATTTAAATATGAATGACAATAACATTGATATATTATTATTGATGAAATCTTTGTTGGTCACCAACAGCATTGCGAAAGTCAAATCTTTGCTTCAATATCACCCAGTATTGCCAATATTATTGCCATTATTATTGATCGTGTATGGGCTGCTTGTCTTTGTTACAACCAATGAAGTATTCTGGCGATTGTGATAAGCATTTTGTATACTATACTATACTGTACTAAAATGTACTTTCACCGTTGACATATACATGCATATTATGCACGTATTCAAAACTGAGTTTGCTTATTGCATGTTTAGATATGTGCTGTGGCAATGCACAATGTCAAGTCAGATCTGATAGGGTCGACACAGTGTGATCGGTCAAAGGAATCGACCAGGAACATACTGCCAGAATTAACATGGACGTCCAAAGCTGATAAATCTGCTGGACAATGTCCAAGGGTGTTGTTATTTAACCCTCTCCCAGGTGGAGGCAACCAGAGATGCCCAAAAGAGCTGTACCTGTGCATAATCCAGTTTAAATGTGATCCTATTATACTATTGAAGGTTTCTGTGTCTGCCAAGAGAAGCCCAATTCCAGGAAACAACCGATGGACAAATTCACAGATGAATTCCAGTATCAAAACTTTTAGATGTTTTTGAAATTTTTTAAAGTCATGATCCAATACTATAGGACTTTTGTGAACAAGTCTTGGTATGTTATAACAATACATACAACATTTAATACACGGTCTTCTTGTATTACATATGCATACATTTTATTGACAAGTTGAATTTTGTACACAAATATTACACATGTTTCAAAACCGATATCCAACACAATGGATACCAAATAAATATATCTGTGATCTATTCAATCTATGCAATTGTAAGAAACTGCTGCTAACAAGTATGAAACATTTTCAAATTATTTCTTATTATATTGGTAAATGAAAATGCCTGACATTAATAATAAATATGGAATAAAACATAATATTTAACTTAGAACATGTAAAAGAACTATCCATTGCATTCACACATGACAGGAACTTTATTTACCTTCTGGCTACTACAATAACTATTTCGCATATAAAAGATTGCAAGCTGCACTGCGTAGTTAAAGTAGTAGATGACAGATGAGGATGAATCATGTAATATTATACAGTTGGGGAGCCCATGCATCATTCATATTTGTCAATTATCCAGGAATACGACGAATAACAAATTTCTGTCCCAGACATTGAATAATTTGTGCTTCTCAATCCATAGAAATAACATGTAATTCTGCAAATGTCTTTTACATATATTATATCTTAATAAACATTATATCAGTCTGGTAGGATTAAATATGCCACATTCTTCTTCTAATCTAGATGTTTCTAGTGGACCATGTCTTGGACACTGTGATTGCGATGGGTGGGTGGAGCTATAATGATTGACACATCACCAAGGTGGTTGCATTGGCTGAGGGTTCTGAAGATATGACATCACTACCGCTGATATTGACAACCTGTTGATGGAGATAAAGTGAAATATTAGTTAAAATAGAAAAAGATTCACAGACAATATTGACACCCCCAGAGATCAACCAGTGCCTCTGATTAGCCCAGCGGAAATGTTAAAGAATAGTAGACAGTGTTCGAAATAATTAAAATAATGAGGGGGGTCATTCTCCATAGGCTCAATGTTAAAGGTGGTAAAATCTGTAATTTTCAGGGGGTCACAGATACCTTTAACATTGCAGATTTTCAAATGACCCCCGGATCCCCTATTAATTCGAACACTGGTTCAGAGTGTTCAGAGTATTCAGAGTGTTCAGTATCAAATCATACTGAAAACGTCTTATAATCTCAAGGTGTAAGCTATAATTAATCTCAGAGAT
>JAVCKZ010102243.1:0-24020 GCA_034780755.1 Lepetodrilus elevatus
CATAGTAACTGTACTTTTAACTACTTTCCTGTTCGAGACTCGGGAACGCGTTCCCCTGTTCGCGAACAGTTGAGAACAGGGAGTCGAATACACTCATAGTGTTTGTGTTCAAGACATTTCGTGTGTTACTGTTAATTTGTGCCCAATGTCATTAATGTATTTTTACTACATTAATTTGTAAATGTGTCGTACAGTATCACGAATACATAATGTGCCATGTCACTTGCTATTCATACAGAATAAATTGCATAGGACTATGTTATGGTTTTATGGGTAAGAGTTAAATTACGACGTACTTTTAACTCTCTCCCTGTAGAAGGCAATCGAAGATGCCATAAAGAGCAGTATCTGTGCCTAATCCAGCAGGGAGAGGGTTAAACATTAATGGTATTGTTACATTACTGCGGTAGACATAAGATTGATTGAGTATGATGAATGCGGGAACGTGTGTGATTGCGGTATACGTACTACATGCGGTATATTTCTTATTTTATAGTTAAATAGTATATATATTATATAATATAATGCATTGTGTCTAGACAACAACGATGTATACAGTTGTTTATGTATTTGGGCACGACTACATTAAAGGTAATTATATAATGTGGGTGGGTTTTTTTTATTGTTTATTTGATAATAACTTCTGTCGTGACTTCACATATCTACACTACCGACAGGCATGTAATGTGCACATTATCTGGTAACTCCATGCTTTATATTACACATTCCCATGTATGTTGTCCTACAGTTTGTATTATATGTTCTGCACAGAAAAAGTAGCAGGCGCATATCAAACTTGCATTTTATCACTATGTAAGAGTTACATCCACACTTTCCGAGGTGTATCGGTCAATATCCCTACAGTTTTGGTCGTGGGGCCTCCGAGAAAACCATGGCAACGAGACCGGAAGAAGGGTATAAATATTGCTCAAACCACCAACGTATCACTTCTGTCTAAAGAGAATGATAAAATGGTATATCATTATTTTACGAATGCTTCTAATGGATCCACACATAAAATAGTTATAACTTACCGGTACTTTTACACATTACAGAGAATGACAGACTGAGTTAATATATTTGTTCTCTGCAATTTATTGGTCAGGTTGTATTACTATTATAGGTATTTGAGTCACGTTAAAGATAATTTCACTCATATCAAGCCCTGCATTTTACCAATATATATATATTGCTCAAACCACCAACATATCACATCTTTTTGCAAATCTCTTTATAATATTTCACTTTATATAATCAGGTCTTTGCTTCCGAGGGACTTTATCTCTAATTTGCATCCAATAGTTCATCCCCATGTCCTTATTCACATGGTTGTACATAAACTGTCAGTCACATTACGGTAGATCCAACTGGCTGTCACATTACATATCCATGGTAGTTCATCCTGTTGTCTCTCGAAGGTGCCCGTTAAATGCTCTTGTAGTGCTACAATACAATGTAGTTGTAACTGGGCTCCCGCCACAATAGAAAGCTTTGACGTTACAATAGTTGTAGCCCACATTTATAATAACTGATCAAACTTATACTAACTAGTATCATCTTGTAGACCATCCTCTCACGCATCCTCTCATCCTTTCTTACGCTCAGGACTCGCTGCATAGTGTGAACGTAATTAAAGGTACCCTGGGTTGCGAGGATGCTTGTAGACGAACACAACACTGACGCTTGATGAAGATGCAATTTTATTGCCAAAATGCTCCACTTGTGACATAGCAAAGCAACTCAAGCACTGTAAAGTATATATATAGCATGGATGCAATAGTGATCGCACAAGAACTTGCAGCCAGTCGGGCAGATACATCCATGTACTTAGTTAAGTCTCTGTATAGGTCCAGTCTTACACTGTCACTGCTGTACAAACTCTATCCTTATCTAGCTCCTTGCAAACATCCTTCCAGCCAATTATATCTCGCCCGCCAGTAGATTAACCCTGTCCCTGCTGGAGGCAACCTGAGATGCCCTACAGAGCAGTATCTGTGTCTAATCCAGCAGGGAGAGGGTTAACCTTGTCCCTGCTGGAATAAACACCTCTGCTCTTACGGCAGCTACGCTCGACTCCAGCACAGAGAAGGTTAATACAGAACAAAGGCAAGACTATCGTCTAGGTATTTTAAAGATAACATGTTTATGGCTATTCTCTGGAATATTCTTGGCCAGACATGTATGTAAGAGAGATGATCTGTCAATTGCTAGTAGTTTTACTTACTATCTTTATGACATTGTAACCATCACTGAAAACTCCCATTATAACAGTTGCATGACACACTATTGAATTTTCAGATGAGGACAATCATATATAAATATTACTACACTAGTGTACTTCAGCTAAGCACACAGGAACTTATCACATATGAGCTTTCTTCTATACACATGCCAACCAAAAATGTACCATAGTATACCTCCTTAAGCTACAACATATTTGTAGAGAAAGAACAATTAAAGTTTAAAATATTGACAAATTTACACACCTAAACATCCAACATTTTGCAAATGAAACATGTGGACTATCAATGAATTAATAAAATAGGCTGAATGGCTAAAAAAGGAAATATAAATGAATTACTTTAAAATAAGTAAATAATATCTACATCTAAAACTATACATCTCGTTCATTTCCATCTGGTAATAAATGTCTGATGCATGCAGTGAGCAATTCCACCTCACCCCCTAGCCCCACCCCTAAGGACAGGATCTGCTCTGGGTGTTGGCATTATCTGACACCCAAAGGAATGCTAGAGATGTACTTTCTCATACATGTATTAGCCACTGTGTGTTCAACATTAGAGGTATACAATCACTAAATATCAATGATTATATTTGGACTAAATGTGAGCTTAAATGCAAAATACATTCGTGGCCTACATTATAACATTACATATCGCGTTTACCTACAGTGGGGTGTCAAATAGAACCATTAACGGTTATAGTATAATTTGTACCTTTATTCAATACAATGCGCTTGAGATAAAGTGCTGACAATTTACATGTCAGATAAACTAATCTATTTCACGTATTTGTAGAGTATTACAAATTCTATATTGACTGACAGGTCAAAAGACTTTCGAACAAAGTAATTATCAGCAGAAAAATGTACAAATAGCATTTTATTTGTCGAAAACCAGAATCCATTAATATTTACACATCTGTGCATGGTGTATTGAATAGTGCTGCTGTCACAGTTCAACATAATAGCATAATAAACATTGGAACACAGATAAATGCATATATATAAACAAGTATGCCATTCTCAACATATACACTGTAATGCATAGACAAATATGTGATACTGTTGGTAGCACATGTCAGTGACAGCAGCAAGGTTAAGACGAATCCAATGTAGGCTTCAGCCAATACATAACAGAGGCTTGTACAACTTACAATTACAGTGATATAACTCAGCTATTGACTAGACTACATGTACATACACAAACGTGGAGACGATCCCTTGTGTCTACAATGGAATCAAATCATGTGGTTATTTTAGTTGTACAGCTTAGGTAGGTTACATTTATCTGTATAAATTATACATGTAAATTGGAGCCATATAAATATTATATACTTTCAAGATGTTCAAATCTTGACATACTGCTAAACAAGCAACCCAATGTTAGATGACACTAGGAAATAGCTACAATATAGAATGTCAAGAAAAATCATTTTTTATTACACTCTTCCCTCAATTGACCTCCAAATATCTCACTTACATTAACTTTCTTTTTATCATACTTTCTGAAAACAAAGTCAAAGGCAACACAATAATGACAACTGTTTCATTAATTTTTAAATCAACATAAACAGTCACAGCACTTAACAAAAGAAAAACTGTAACAGTGTTCAAAATATTTCTTAGCATACTTAAAAGTTGATAATTTAATAGGTAACATGTCATAATAACAATATTAAATAATAGCATAGCACTGTACAAATCAGCCGACTAATAATAACATTAACAAACATGTATGTGCCATTTGTAGATGTATATGATCTTCAGAATGTGGAACAACACAATAAACAAAACTCAGGGTAGGGCACTGTAAGCCTACTGTTCAACCTAATACAGTGACAAGATCATCTTTGTATAGGTCAAATGTCTCTAATGTTATGATACAACTATATTTCCCCCCCGACAAATATCGCTTGTTTTCTCTTTAATTAATTACACCTACCTTCCGATTTTGGTGAGCACCATTTTAACAGTTACGTAAAGTTATAACTGTGAATTCCCTCCCAAATCCTTTGACAATAAAATTGCAGTCAGCGAGAATAAAAGAGTTATATTTAGATCAGGGGCCCCCATTGCTCAGAACAGTTTTAGCGCTACAATTACGTAGTTGTAGCTACAATAGTTCTGAGCAACGGGCCCCAGAGCGGTTTCTGAGCACTGTTGTGGCAATGCATTGTAAGTTTCTTTTTCTATAGGTTGTAATATAACAAAAAGAAATTGAAATACGATGATCTTGCCACTTGTATTTGGTACGTCCTACGCCTCCACATATCGTAAGTCACGGGCGAGTCGCGAGTCGTGAGAGATTCTACAAGGGCTTTCCATACCATTCCTATGTTCAGATTCACTTGCTCTGTGACATTCACGAGTACAGAGGTTTAGAACCGTGAGTACAGAGGTTTAGAACCGTGAGTACAGAGGTTTAAAACCGTGAGTACAGAGGTTTAGAACTGCATGGACAGAGGGTTAGAACCATCAGTACTCAGGTTTAGAACCATGAATACACAGGTATAGAACTGTGAATATACAGGTTTAGAACCATTAGTACACAGGTTTAGAATCGTGAGTACCGGTACACAGATTTAGAACGAGTACACAAGCTTAGAACTGCATTGTTCAAGATGGTCTATGTAGTTGACCAATCGTATTATTTGCCCATCTGTGTCAGCAGAAAAAAAACAATGAAATAGAAAAGGTTATGCTCATTAGTTATATTTAGTTATACGAAAAATCATGGTAGTATCAATATTTCAGCAAATCTTTTATGTAGATAGTTAAAAATATTACTGTTGCACTAGGCCTAAGGGTGGCATGACAATCTATAATTGTTATTCCCCTTTAGTTTGTGTGTAGTACAGTTTAGATTGATTGAATTAGTGTTTTACATCGCAGAGGGAACATTTCACCCATATGCCATGAAGTAAGGTTTACCATACAGGGAAGTGAACTCTTGCTTAACATCACTGAAGAAATGTTTCAGCTATTGTCACATGGTAAAAACAGTGTACCGTAACCTTGCAATGTGAGTTTTCAGCTTATCATAGACATAAATATTTCAGTCTGTTTCACTTACAAATCAACATTTCAGGTTTTTTGATTAATTTAATGTTCGAACTGCTTTCAAGATTATTTTGCTCATATAGTGGCTTGTCAGTTTACAGTAGAAGTAGACATGTATCAAGCATTTCTGTGCTGCCTGACTAACATGACATCCTATCAAGATAGCATCAGAAAGGTATTTTTCGTAGATCCTGACATGCTTGTGTGGTAGGCTTGGAACTCAGAACCTTTAGCTCCCAAATCCAATAATCTACCACTGCACTACTACCAACGCAAGTTTGAGAAAACACACTTTCAGTGGTAATCCATTGTACAAGTGAGCGCATACTGGAAGCTATTAATACAGTCTCTAGTAGCGAGACTAGTCGGGAGAACAACTGCAGATACGGTCAGGTTGACCAATGCCCCACGGATTTCATCGAGATTTAATGAACGTGATTGTTTGAAGCAAAAATGATACTACATTTATTGTTATTGGATTATGTGAATATTTCTAATATGGAACATAATTAAGATATGGTGAACATTGAGACAGAATGTACACATCCGCTAGAAAATCTTATGACATAATCTATATTTTTAACAAATTCTATATAGTATAAAACCTGACAAAATAAGGTTTCAAAGTGCATGTGTGGGCAGCCTTAAAAGGCATTAATAATTATTAATAAATCTTGATGTAACAGTAGAATAAATTGAGATTATTTGACTGAACACAAGTATGATCACTTAATCTGACTAACTCGTCAATTAACCCTTTGCAGGAGTAATCTATATTACTGCTTAAATATGTTGCATCCAGCAGGGTATGGGTTAAATATATGGATAAAGTGTCAATAGTTTCCAAACTATACACTATAGCCAGTTTAAAAGACCCCCTTACTGAGCACTTTAATTCTGCTATTGAACCTGTTTTGATATCTAAACTGTTCAAGTTACCTCACCAATCATTTCTCCATGCACTTTCATTTGAAATTATTAAAAATCTCTTATCAGCTAAGTTAGCATGCATGATTTTGAGTTGGGTCTTAATTTTTCCAAGCTTCGTCAATAATACACTTCAGTAATCACCCCTGTAACATATCAACATATACATATAGCAAAAGTGTCCATTTACCAATATTTGACTCTCAAAATCAATTTACATTAGGCAGAAACAACCCATTGCAAAATAGCCCTTCCCTTTCTTAAACAAGAACATGCAATATCAAAGCTAAAGGGGGTTAATCCCCATCACTAAGGGAGGCAATCCTGCTACACCAACTGTGGCTGTGTCGCGGTGACCTCGACAATGTCCGGCTGCTTCAGCTGGTGCATACTGAGACTCGTCTTCTTCAGGCCGTGGTTGTTGTTCTTCTGCACACACGCGTTCACGCCGTGACTCATCAGTCTGTCGTCGTACAAGGACAACCGACCCTTCTTCACATTCACTGGCGTTTTCACACGTCTCTTGATTTTCTCGCTCGGGTCGGAGCTTTCGTCCGGTGGTTTGAGGGCGACATTGGGCGCAGAGCTCCCCATTCCGGTAGATCCGTTAGTGAACGGAAACGGCTGGGTCGCGTAGTTGTGTCCCTTTAACGAAAGCGACGCGGGCCTCCGTTTATTACACCTGTCCGAGAAGTCCGTTAGCTTGGTCTCCTGCCAGCCTTGCCTAGCACTGTGCGCAGGACTGAGGTCCGAGGTGCTCCTAGACTGACACAGTCTCACCACCGACTGCTGACCCACGTTGGAGTTCTTAAGTTTGGCCACGCCCACTTCCGCGATTCCGAGCCGGTTTTCCGGATACCTGTCCTCTGACGATTCCGACGACTCGCTGTGTCCGTGTTCCCGAGGGAACTCCTGGAGGGCCAGGTTGCTGGGGCGGACACAGGCGTGGCCGTTCTGCAGACGCACCTCTGTGTGCACCGGCTGCACCACAGTCTTAGGCAGCGTGCTGGCTTCATTCAGCAGACTAGAGCTCTCCTCGCTCACGTTCACGTTAGAATGGCTGCGGTCCTGCTCCAGATCAGAACAACTGTGGTTACGCGAGCCGCTCTTCAGTCCAAACAAATTCCACGAACTCGGCTTTATCAGTTTGCCGAGCTTCTCCCGCAGAGATTTGCCCTCGTTGAGATGTTTGTATGGGACTCCGTTCCCGGGCACATTGGCTACCTTGGGTCTCACTACGGGCACCTGCACCTGGTTCTGCAGGTACGGAATCGGCGGGTTCCGGTGCTGATTCAGAGCGTCGTTCTGCACCAGTGACGTCTCCAGGTTGTCCCCGACGGAATCGAACGTGTTCTCGTTGGCCTGGTCGACATCGCACGCCTCGACTCCAGGGCCTAGCAGCGTGTTCCCGGACACTGCCAGCTCCTCGTCGCTACGCTTGTGTGTGTTCCTGGCGACAGTTGGGTTACGACCCTGGTGGGGCTGCAGGATCACGTTGTTGATGGCCATGGTGATGTTGTTAGACTTTGGTGGTGGGGGGGGTTCAGAGTCCCCGGGGGTGATAGGCAAAACGGTTTCCGTCGTGGACCCGGACACGCTGCGGTCCTGGTACCAGCTCCTGTGGTTTTGGCTGTAGTTGGGGATCTCGCCGTTCCTGACGACGCCATTACCTAGCAGAGGGGCACTGCTGTTTTCTGTGGGCGAGCTGACACTGGATCTGTAGTCGGCCATGTTGGCTGCGTACAAGTCCACGTTGTGAGAGTGGTCCAGCGTCAACACATGAGAAGACTTGCTTAGACAGTCGTTGGAGGTGATGTTCAAGGTTGGGATGATGGTGGGTGTCGTACCTGTGAACATCAAAAGAAATCAGACATTACTAAAGTTATCCATTTTGGGGAAATTATATTCAGACTTTCCATGTAATTTTCCTGCTACTGGCATGCTGTTAAATCACACAAAAAAGTCTGACTACACACAGACATTCATCAGTATATTGTCACTACCTCTGTGTTTGGTGTCCTGGGTCCACGTGGTCATGAGGTCCGAGATCCTCTCCTCCACACACAGAGCAGTGAGGCGCGCCTCAGCATCCGAATCCCAGCAGTCCTCGATTGTCTCCTTTAGACAGCGCACCGCCTGAAAACACAGACACTGCACTCAATACTGACCATCCCAGACACTGCACTCAATACTGACCATCCCAGACACTGCACTCAATACTGACCATCCCAGACACTGCTTTTATTTAGTTTTGCTTTCATGACTATGTTGCTAAACACCCGTAGCATTTGGTATTGCAGTAAATCCAGAGGTGCCAAGTTGAAATTAGTGTGATGATGGAGATCTCCCTACTACAGTATGTGAAAAGAGGGAGAAATACCTTCAAGTCACAAAGTGCCTTGCCCGAGGTTGCGAAGCAAACGAGTAATCTAGGGGGGTCCGGGCACATGCTCACCCTGAACATTTTATAACTAAAGCTGCCAAATAAGTGTTTTCCTGCCCTTTTCGGTCATATTTATCACCTATAACTCTTCGCAAGGGAACTATATTTTAAATAAAAATATTTATATTTTAAACTTTCATGTGTGGATAATAAAAAAAATACGAAAATTGTTTTAAAATAAATAAACAAGATAAAACAATTCTTTTGCGGGAGATTGCAAATCAAAAGCGGGAAATCGGGAGATTGGTTTATTTTGCTATATTTTTGGGAGATCTCCTTTCTTGATTGCTTCAGAGAGGTGACTTCTGTAAACATTGATGCTTGGTACCCCGGGGCAGGTTTGAACATGGGACTGCACTGATACCGATAGCTAATTCACTGTGCTGTGGCCTGCCTACTTTGTTAAACCAGTTAAATACATCAATAAACTGTATCAGTATCCAAGTCAGACACACGGGGAAAGCAAACAGACAGCAATTGAAAGGACTAGACGTTAATCAATATAAAACGTCATGTTGGTAGCAATATCAAAGAGTATCCAGTGTTCCATTAGCTTGATTAGGTCATGGCAATCAATAATGATATATAACAGAGATCTCCAAACTTTAATGTATAATTACATTCAGGTAAAAACAACGATTGGATAATTACATTCAGGTAAAAGCAACGATTGGATTGCCAATTCATAATTTCAACGTTGTTAAATTTGACTACGTTTTATCACTTTTTTAATTTGCGATTTAATAATAAAAACAATTTACAGCTGATTTTTCCTCATCTATTTATTTTCCACATAACATGACTGGTCAAGTGTTCGTGTAGCCAGGGGAGATAAGATGCTACTGCTCGGCCAGCAGGGTTACCCGTTTGGCTCAGTTGGTAGAGTGTTGAACTCGCAATCCAGCAACTCTGGTTCAAATCCCAGGATCAGCAGTGGTCCTGTTACATTCATAACAATAAAATGCTAGGTCAATAATCTAATATTGTGACCTGGCATGAGTGTACCACGTGACCAGCACTGACCTGATTGGTCTCCTTCCACACGTCGGGGAATCGCGGCCGCACTTTGCGCCTGGTGACGAGCATCTGCATGTCCTCGAACGTCGGGTGTGGCCCCGCCTCCGCCTGGTATGGCAGGAAGTACTCTGGGACGGGGGCGCCTGAAGTACATCACATCAATTTAACAATAAACCTTTTGATCGTGTTTATTTTTTTAATACACCCATTTTCTTTATTATATTGTTAATATCGAAGCGTGTCATTTTATGAGGCTTATATACACGAATAGCGACTAATAACTTTATGTAATGTTATGATTGTTCTGCGAAACATGACCTTGAAGTAGATTGGCTCACCTTGATACAGATCTGTGCATCTCATGGCGGTCTCCCACAGCACCAGGCCCAGTGAGTAGATGTCGATTTGTTTCAGCGATGCCTCGCAGTCTCGCAGGTTCACCGCTCCATCAAGAAGTTCGGGCGCCATGTAGCGAACCGTCCCAACCTAGAAGCAGAAACACAGTCATGAATGGTGTCCCTGTATGTCAGTATTGGATTCACACAGTCATTGCAGTTAAGAAAATATTACTCGTAATGGTAAGCATGCCATTTTTCAAAATATAATTCGTCACAGTATGCCCATTATAAACAAATATGCAAGTACAGTGCTCCCTCGATATAACGCTGAAGTTGGGGTACATGACATTCCACCCACGTTATAATACCAGCGTTATATCAACGAATATAATTGGAGGGAAAAAAAGAAGATTTTGTTTTTAAATTTTTTAATGTTTTTAATGGGGTCCACGTTGGAACCCGCATTGTATCCGAATCCGCAGTGCATCGAAGGGTGTTATATCGAGAGAGCACTGTATGCACGAATAATACTATACAGCGATCTCACAATAAAGCGTGCACAGGGGTTTAAGGATTCACTCATTTATCCATATGATTGTCAAACAGCCAAGTACTCATGTACCATAGTTGACTCAAGCGACCTCCGGCCTTTTCGCCATATCATACATCATCTGTATTACATGCCTGCGAAGTAAATACAATGATGTAACAATAGATAAATGCGTAAATCCCTTCCTCCTGATTAATTGTTTCTATCGGCAATGCCACGTGATGGCTGACAGGCCAGACATAGGAACATGTCATTAACACAGTTATTATATCACAGTGTGTTCCATACAAGGAATATGACACACTTCATGTGATTGATCTCCGTAGGTACACTCGCAGCCCCAGGCAAACAACCACATTCATTGAGGCTCCATAGGGCTCTCGCTTACTTAGTAACCTATATACTGTACATTCATAAAAACTAATCATACTTGATGGATCTGGGCCCCATTCTACAGGATGTGCATCATGCTACAATAGTCACGTGTCAAGGGCGGATCCAGACTTTCAGTTTAGGGAGGTCTCAAGGTATATTTTAGGGGGGGGGGCTAATAATTTCAGTGTTTATTTAATTTAATTTTTATGATATAGAACTGTAGTTAGCATCTTTCTAGGATGCCTTTCAGCATACATGTCTAAAGCTTTGTCATTATCAAGTGTTATAACCCAACCATAATGCAAAATATATGTTTATAAAACAAAATTCGTCAATTCTAGAGGGGGGGCACAAGCCGGGTGAGCCCCCCCTTGGATCCGCTCATGTGTGTAAACTTTTAATATGCATGTGTACGCAGTTGTTTTCATAGCATGACAATCATTCAATATAGACAGGACCATAGCCAATATAAAGACAGAAATCTTACTGCTAGCTATACCTACTTCTGTGGGAGCACAATGACATATATACTTACATCTGTTAGTGTAGACTGCTCAGCGTTTTCTGTGATGCCGTTCTTGATGATCTTAGCGCCCATCACTGGCATACAGAAGCCCAGGTCGGCGATGATGCACGTCAGGTCGGTCTTCACCAGAATGTTCCTGGTGTTGAAGTCTCTGTGAGCCAGCGCTGGCTTAAACTTGCCTGAAAGCAAACCACCTTGTATATAATGTGCATCTCTCCAAGGGCCTTATTCATGAAAGGGTTCAAGTCAGTTTTTGCTATATACTTGGTCTTAAAAAACTGACTTGAACCCTTTCGTGAATACAGCCCCAGGCACTCAGCGAGACCAACAAATGGTGAAGTATACTGTAATAATTGGGCCGACAAATTGTGAAGTATATTGTATTAATTGGGCCAACAAATTGTGAAGTATACTGTAATAATTGGGCCAAATCCATTCTCAAAGTTTTGCTTTCACGGCAACATTATTACCCTATTCAAGGATCAATGTGTACTCATTTTATCTTCTCAATTCCGTGGTGAGTATGCAACCCAAGCTGTTATTTAAGATGTTAGAAGGTTAACACTCACGATTCACAATCTCATCCTACCTGTCCCCATTCACAGCTGGGTAGACTGGAGCAGTGTGGATCTAAGCACTTAGTGCGAGTGCTACGGTATATGTGATGGCATGAGCATGCTACATCTGTCATTGTTTTGCAAACGTTCACCAAATTACAACTGCGCTAAATATTACAAAAGTCATAATTTCAGAATTATGGAAACACTCAAGACAATATTTTTGCTAGAATATCCTAGTACATGGAGTGAATACGAAATCCCTCATCCATAGTGATGCATTGCATCTGTTCTTCATTAGCTACGCTCATGAAACAACGACACTTACCTCCCTTTGTGATGTCAGTATGCATATGAGCCAGGCCCCTGCACACAGAGTACGCCATCTTGCAGAGCGTGGGCCAGTCGAGGGTGTTGTTCTTCAAGTAGTTGGTGAGGGAGCCCAGCTGAACGTACTCCAGCACCAGGAGGTACTGTAGGAAGCCGTCCTGGGACAGCCGCTCGTCCGCGCCGTAGAACTTGAGCATGTTGTCGTGCTCCATGAACGGCAGCATGTAGAGACTGCGCTCGTTCTGGTAGTACTGCCGATAGTGCGACGAGTACACCTTGACCGCCACCTCCTGGTCGTTGAGCAGCCCGTGCCAGACCTCGCTGTACCGCCCCTTGCTCACCACGTTGCACATCTTGAGGTCCTCGATCTCGAAGCCTGGCGGGGGCTGGGCTTCGATGTGCTGCATGGGGTCAAGGGTCACATGCTTCCGCGACAGGAACATCCGGTAGAGGAGGAACACCACAAAGATGACCAGCGCCACCGAGCAGACGGACACAAGGGAGATAATTATTGTCTTCTCCCGGTACAGGGGGTCGGGACCAGGAAGCACTGAAATGCAAGAACAGGTTGGATTGTTGTTGTGTTCTCGGTAGTAGCCTGGACCCTGTGTGAAACTAAGAAAGTGTTTGCTTGTAGCAACTATGACAGGTAACTTGTATGTTTAGTATTAATCATCAAATGTATGTCTTTCGGTATCCAAGTCAATTTCGGGGAGGTTTTGTTGACGTCTTCTCGTTTTAGGAATGACAGTTTATGTTAAGAAGAAACCTGTAGTGCAAAATGTTGCAGATGCCAGCAAGCATCATCTGGTACTGATGATAATTGCAATTAGACGGTACATTGTAACATGCCAAAAAAATTATGGAAAACATTTTTAAGTATTCAAAGGTTTGTTCACAAATTCCCATATAAGGCATGAGCTTGAGCATGAATCATACTCAAAATGTTTTACATTGACATACGTAATAGAACAATTGCTACGGACAGACAAGAAATAAATTCTGCATACTTGATATCGGTGGTGCGTCGGATGTATGCAGCTCCGGCTGGTAAACGTCGGTTACGTTCTCATTACATCGGTCGCCGGAACAGCAACAGAACTTGGAGTCGGCCTTTGACACACGTTTTGGCGGAGTGTTTGAGCGGCAGACACTGGCCAGACATTGGTTGGGTTCTCCGATCCAACATCCTGAAACACACAACTCAATTAGCTGTCGTAGTCCATTACCAAGCTGTCATCTTGGATCACTGGATGGAATTTGTCTGAGGACACTGAATCACGGACAGCCAGTAAATAGATTTCACTACCATACAAAGGTCTTCCAATATTGTCTCAACAGTGAATACATTTTCTATAATAGGGAAGTTCTGTTTGGAAATCTGATGCAAGTTAAAATTATGTAACATTACGTGACTGGTAATAACATTTTTAAATTTTAACCCTTTCCAACTGTATTAATAAAACATGATTGTTCTTTATGTGTCTGTTTTAGTGATTGCCTCCAGCATTTAGAAGGTTAATTTTGAAGGAAACCAGTAAGGTCCTTGCACACCAGATGCACATTTTAATTGACAAACTCAGCGATTTACGTTCTGAGATAAAAACTTATTACATCATTTATATTATCTATATACTTGCACACCAAAAGCGAAATTCGCAAAGTTCGTCGCTGTGACTAATTTTGATAGAATCAATTCCTATCATTATTTGTCGCAGTGAATTTTGCCATGAAAAATCGTTCACCTCTGGTGTGCAAGGATAAAAACAAATGTGAAGAAAAAATGGTTAATCACCAATGCCTGCATTGCAAAATAGTAAAATATGTAACATATCAACACATCATTGAACATGACCTTAAATGCATGTCATAAATCTGTCGATCAGAGAGATTGCCGAGCTCATAAAATAATCATATTAGTATTACAAAGATATCTCCATCAATCACATACTAGAACATATTTTGCAGCATCGTATGCGTGTATGGTGGATGTTTTGCTGTTAAGTATTAACGACCTGCCCTGCCTGCACTGACATAACATAGCGCCACTCTGCCCTGACTGCACTGACTTAACATAGCGCCTTTCTGCCCTAACTGCACTGACGTAACATAGCGCCACTCTGCCCTAACTGCACTGCACTCCCCTTAAGTATTAACGACCTGCCCTGCCTGCACTGACGTAACATAGCGCCACTCTGCTCCGACTGCACTGACGTAACATAGCGCCACTCTGCTCCGACTGCACTGACGTAACATAGCGCCACTCTGCCCTGACATAACATAACGCCACTCTGCCCTGACTGCACTGACGTAACATAGCGCCACTCTGCTCCGACTGCACTGACGTAACATAGCGCCGCTGTGGCTCGTAATCCAGGACATATGTGAAGCCGGTTGACGGAGGACTCCGCGTCTCGCCGGCACCAATCGGCAGGCTCCGATCAATACAGATCATCAAATTATACCCCCAATATTCCAGCTAATACACTCAACTCTCATCCACTTGACTCCACAGTAGATTAGTCTGCATAGTCGGAGAATATGGAACAATTCACGTATAATTATTGCTAGTACACAGTAGTAGTAGTAGTAGGGACCAAGACCGTGTGAATGATTACCAAAGAGTTCCATCTACAGAGAAGTAGCAATGTTGCAACGTAAGGAAATGTAAAATCTATATATGAGCTGACGCAAGTGGATATATTAATGTGGAACATTGTTCATGTTTCTAGGGTGATAAGTGTTGCCTGCAATATTTATATTCACACACACATGCACACAGACACACACATGCATACATGCATGCATACACACACACACCCAAAGAAATGTATATCATCATGATCATGTGAATACAAATTTAAGGAACACAATTTTTATTTTATATTAATTTATATCATATAATTATGTTGATTGAATTAATGTTTTACGTCGTGGTGGGAATATCTCACCCATAGATATAATTATGTATACATTTGTTTAAATAAATATCATATACGTATACATTTGTTTAAATAAATATCATATATGTATACATTTGTTTAAATAAATATATCTACAGAAATGACCTCTAAATGTAACAAAATCTTTCCCAGCATGCCATGTAGAACTGTGAACAAGTTATGTCCACACAGGTTTTAATTCCCGCTGGCTGATCATTGGTTCCACTTCACTGAACACAAATTACAATTCCCTCCTGTGAGCTTATTCTAGCTTTCTTGCCATTTCACTTGGATTTCTCCCATAAACTCAAGTGTGTGTGTTTACAATCAAGAAATATAAACCAAAACAGCATCGAGACCAAGTCATTGGAGCTCTTCAGTTTTTAGAGTATGGGAACTTAGAGGTCTTTGTGCACTTGGGTATAAACTGCTCAGATATGGCGAGACTTTTAAACACAAGTCATGGCCCCCTATCGTCTGAGAAGGCTGACTGTCAACACTGAATCTGAAAAACTTCAAGTTTGTAAGCATAATAAATTAAATAATATTTTGGTGCTGTTTGGGTTGCAAGATTAGCCTGTGTTGCACAGAGGCTTGCCTATCAAGGCTACAATACCCTCCTTTCATAAAATAGTTTTATGGCCCTGTGGAAATATTTTTCTTATCCGAATATAAATGTTATCTCGTAGCATGACGTGTTGTTCCGTGAGATGGCTGCAGACAAAACTGTAAGCCACATTTATATTATGGACTGATGGAAAGAAACTGGAATCAGAAATCAAGTGAGTGCTATACTCTCGCTCTGCAGACGCTGTTATCTGACCAGGCTGAAAACTGGTAACGGCTCATTACAACTTTTACGAGCAAATAGTCGTCTACAAGCTTGTGAAAATCACAGTTGAAATAGTATAGTGTTGTTAGGTATTACCTCAAATAACAGATGTTCAACAAAGAACAATACTGAGTTGAAAAAAATACTTAAATCTTTTGCTTGGATAAAATTTAAAGGGTAAATAAATGGGGGAAATTAAACTAACTGTATTGTAAAAGCTTTTTTAACAGCTTTACAAAAAAAATGTAGCATTACCAGAATTACTCGTAAAATGTACATTGTATATCTACCAGCTCTGCCAGGAAACTGATATTATGTAGCGAGCAGCATTTCTTTATAAAAGATTTAATGGTTTCATAACAAAAAGTAACAGTTTTCTTCTCAATCTCATAACACTTTGTGTTAAGTCAACATTTAGGCACGTTTTCTTCCAATAAATGCCATCTTCACCACTGGCTTGCAACTATAAAATATAGTATGTTTCCTAGATGTCGGCATGTCTGCCTTCATAGAAAGTTGCATCTCTAACAGATCACTAAACATTGCTTTCTTTCTCACAGCAAGTCATTTATGAGGGCAGCTGGATTGTAGAATTAACCTAATTCGGTGTGATCTTGCCAGTAGATCAAAGCACACAGCAATGAGAATAACAAAAAAATTGCTCTTTTTACTCTCGGGGGTCAGTGACCAGTAAAAGCCAACAGCAACAGATCCTAGCTCTTTGGAGCCAGCCATATTGATTAAACCTAAGAAAATTGCTATAGTTCATTTCTAAATTGTCAAACAGGGTATCATTTCACAGAGCTTTCTTAGCCGCTAAGAGACCATAGCCATCTCTTTGCCGATAGCTAATACATTGTGTTATGGTGCTATGTTCTCTTAGCGGCTAAGAGAGCTCTGTGAAACGATACCCAGGACTAGCAGGTCTCCCTACCGCCTCACATCAGATGATTTCAGAGTACGGTAAAACAAGTTGCGTGCAACACATTTAATCCATGGAAAGTGCAACAATTTCTACATGCCAACAAAGATAACATTCCATTTTTAAAAACCGTAGCAATATTGATTCTTGATAGAAAGGAATATCATTGTTAATAAATTAAATAAAGCTAAAAGCTACTGAAATATCAGAGAAATGTCGGCCAGTTGCTATCTGGTAAAAATCAATAGAAGTCAATTGCAGTAAATCGTCATTCTTAGAATTACAGGAAATTTCAGCTTACAAAATCCTGTGTGACCTTTTCAGCATGTTCTAGTGAAACCTTAAAACAGTTGCATCGCCAAAACCATGTACAAATGAAACACCAATGTCAATTGTATTACAATGGGAAATATGTCTTTTCTTTGCACAATTTTGCTAACATCAGCTGATCAGTAAAACAATTAATTGAATTGGTATGGCCTATAAAAAAATAGAGCAAAGCCTTAGGGATCTCTGTCTTGTATTGCTAATTCTGGTAGTGGTATATCAAATGTATCCCTTGATACCAGAAGCTGATGAAGCCACAGCAAACACCGAAGACTCAGCCAGCCCGTCTCAGACACAGCAGACAGACAGTCTCCCAGTCAGTGGAGGGCTCTCAACAGTTTTCATTCACAATGTAGGTCACATTTCCATTAGATGGCCAATGTTTGAGAATCCTTCATTTACACTTGGTCATGAAATGCAAACAATGCAATCTCCTTGTGACAGGAAATATTAAAACTGGTAGGTTCAGTGCCGGATCCATCAAATATTTTCCAATCAAGATTCTATAATTATTAGCCAGAACTGGCTATGGAAGTGCCAAGTATACGACCATATGACCCAGTATAGTGTAAGATGCAGTACAATAATGCTGAAGACCATTACTTCAAGCCGTCTTAACAGCTCAAACTATATTGCAATTAATTGCAAAAATATATTTAAATAAATTATTTTCACTCCTAAAAATACAAACATGACTACCGTAGTTTGGTGAAAATGTAAAATATATTTTATTATTCCAACTATCGTTTCTCCAAAGTGTTTCAAAACATGCATACAATTCAAATATAATTTACCAAAAATGTTAACTAGTAATCCTTAAAAATGAAGAATGAAAATGTTCCAACATTCTCACTTTTTAAATAGTTCGAACAGGTATTTTGTTTCTGTTCAAATTATTAATAACAGGACGATTTAGGAACAGTGTACTTGCTAGTTACTAGTAAGGACTATAAAATAAAAAGTTTATTGAATTCCAGAACTTGTTAAAATTAGGGTTAAGATTGAAGGTAATTCTTTACTAATCACTTCAGACAATAATAGATTGCTGACCAGCACTGCACAAAGAAAACCATATTTGAACCTTAGTCATCCGCAGCCTTCAGTGAATGTAGTACGATATTGAAGGCTTCATTCGACAAGTGACAGATATTTACATCAAGATCACAAGCTACGTCACCTCATTCATTTAACATGAAGTAAAACTAGGTTAGTACCCAGATTGTCATGTTGCCAAATTAACCAGACATCATTCTCCTGATCAATACTGATGAATGTGAACTGACTGTTAGTTGTGGTTTGCAATACGATATCTATAGCTGCTCTTCCTGGTGTTATAAGAAACTTTCATGCCAATTACTGTGCTCTTAAATAATGTTACAATTACTTTCACATACTGGGGTGTTGCGGGTTACTACTATTTTGTGCAGTATTTTCAGTGGGAGGAAAGCTCATGGTTACCTACAGGCCAAAACCTCATGGTTACCTACAGGCCAAAACCTCATGGTTACCTACAGGCCACAGCTGGTGCCTAGAACCACGAGAACACAAGGTCAATAATTGAAGACTGAATTCAGACAATACTCCTCATTTCCCAGGTGGGAATAAAATTATTCCGATGATGTCTCGACTACAATGACGTTATTGGGTGAGAGACTGTAACAGGTTTAATCAAACTACCAATGGAATGACATTGGAAACGCAAAGCACTTAAATTAAATTAAATTGATATGGTCACATTAGAATATTGAACGATATCGCAATAATGTGTCACGGACTATTCCATGAATACAAGATAATCTTTGATTTCAACGTTAATAGAATTGAATAAAATATGCAAAAATAACAGATTACCTTGCATTTGTGGAATCATTTATTATTCACTAGCCACTCATGAATAGTGTGTTAGATATTCTCAAAACTATTAATATTAATAAATAGCAATGCCAAATATATCATCTGTTATTGATCCATCTTGAGGCCACGTAAATCCTTGCTGTCTTAAATTCGCCACTTGGACATAACATCCATTTAATAATTCCGTCCCTAACACACACCCAATGTGATAGACCCTAGCAGTGGCTAGCACACAACTGTTAATGTTACAACATGTGTCATAAGAAAATATCTCGAATTGGAGCTGTGCTTGACATATTCTTGGCAAACCAATTATCCCAACTTTTTTATTTATAAATAAAACCCAACACAAATTTAAATGTTTGCTTATGCTGTTGATAAAGTATAAATTTCATGTTTCATGGGAATAGTCGCAATATTCTCATCTGATTTGACATGGTCTGCCAAAATTATAAATAACAGAGATTCTAGTAAAAAAAAAACACATTTCAAAGAAAATAATTTAAGTTAAACACACAAACAAAATACAGAATAATACTATAAATAAACATACATTAGGAAAGCAGACATAAATGTTATATGTTCTTGATATAAACTGCAATCAAGTTGTTATTCTGTTAGCTGGTGTGTCTAGACGGTCTTTATTTAGAATCTAGCAGTACTAGTGACCCAAAGCACATTCAATTATACTAGGTAGCTGGTCTCCTGTCTGATGTGATCTGATGTGATCTGATGTGATCTGTAATGGCGCCCACAAGAAATCTTTAGCATATTATCAGATCACTATCACGCTTTAACCAAACTGCAGTTATTCATCATTGTGCATGCGACATTGCATTGAATAGATGTCATATTGTACCAAGTCCATATTTGACATAGGAAATTAAAACCTGCAAGTTACAAATACTAATTAATAGTGTTGACAAACTTGTCTACCATTGATTGACATTGAAAGCCTATTTATATATCATGTCATGAATTATTAAATAATTTCAGAACTCAAATTAGCCAATATTAGTTAAATGTAGAGTTGATTTGTTGTACATGTCAAGATGACATGGTGTGAAAGCAGATACCTTGGCATTGCTGCAACATTCACCGTTCTCTCATAGCAGCAAAGATAGATACGTCAGTAAAGTCAATTTCAGCCTCATTGGCGAACAATGAAAAACTACCCAATTATACACTGTTTTCATTTGATTTGCATTGGAGTGTAAACAGTTACGTTCAGATTATTTCAGAGGTAATCTGTAACACCTGTAATGCAGTGCCGAGTGTTGAACTAAATCTGCAAGTATGATGCACCGTCTGTGAAATCTTTGGTCCATCAGTATCAGCCAGTGATCACAGATTTAGTGCAACATTCAGCAGCTTGCAGGTTTCCTTCTGCCCTAAACTGCAATCCGCGATATGTGAACAAAATCTTGAAAGCGGCTCTAAACTCCAAACAAGCAAACGATGAAGACCATTGAGGATGCCAACGATGCTGCGAAGATGTAGTGGGCGATGATTGCATCAGAAAGACGAACTGTGTAGGTTTTACACCTGCGCAATAACCACTGCGCTACCGCAATGAATAGAACAGCTCACCTTGCTTGAGAATAATCTCGGTGTCCGCTGTGCCGTTGACTTGCCAGAATGTGTAGCAGAAGTTGTTGTCGTCCAGACAGCGGATGGTGTGGTTGTCCGTCAAGACGTCGCCTCCGAGTCGCGCCGACTCTGCCGTGTTTCCGCTTTTAACGCTGGCAATCCTGATGACATCTGCGGTTGCCGGTGCACTGTCATAGTAAGCACAGAAGTTGTTCTGACCAAACACTGCATCTGAAAAAAATAATCATCAAGAATTGAGAATTTGATAAAATATTATGCAACCTATGTGTTTCTCCCGAGATGAAAATGATGAAGATAAATAACGGTATTGCTTTGCATGTCATCATTGATTTAAGGAAAACTATTGTAATCTGAGCTGACAAGTCTGAGAAGAAGCTGAGATTGTTTTGGTTATTAGCAGATAATCACAGCCAGATGTGTTCAGTGTCTTTACATGTCTGGCCATCACTGTTTCTAGTCCCATAAGAAATCAGGAATAGCTCATGTCAGTATGACACTGACATCAATCTTACTAGTAGCAATAGTGTATATTATTATGTTTAATTTACAACACATATTTGTTTTGCTAAAATATTTCCGTATTAATTCAAGTGAAATCTATCAACTGCCATTGTTCTTAATACGCAGATAAGACCTCAAGGTTTTCCTTCTAGAAAGTAGATGTTTTCATTTCTACGTTTCCACCTACCAGATAAGAAGCTTAATCTATGAGAACCACATTTCACTAACATAAACAACTGCTTTCCCATCTAGAGTTTTTATGAATCCAGATGTAAACAAGCTTATATTGCGCCTCGCAATATTTTCTACAACTTGTACTTGTAAGCATTTCAATGTTGGATTGAGCCAGCATCAAAACAACTAGTTAGTCAGAGCGACAGGAAGTAGGACAACCCAAAAATAGCCTTGAATATATCTCATAGAGTCATGTAAATATTAGGGGCAGGTGGTCGAGCAGTGGTAGAACGTTGGACTTCAGAGCTAAAGGTTCCGGTCTCAAATCCTCTCCCTGGAGCCCAGGATCAATGTTTGTGAAAGTTACCTTTCTGGCTCGATATTGATAGGATGTGCTGTCTGTACCATGGCAATGCAGATATCATCCTTGGTCTGTCTGTACCAGCCGTTGCTCATAGATTTACCAAAACATATTCAGCACTACTCTTAATGATGTTACAGGTTTCCTTGACCTAAACTGATAAGCCGCAATATGACTGAAAGAATCTTGAAAGCGCCTCTAAACCCCAATTCAAAATCAGACTAGGAGCCAATTGATATCACGCTGTGCATGCTTAGAACTGTGCGCACCTGCCCTGCCTGTATGGCGAGAGTTTCATTGGATGGTGGTGCTAGCTCACTAGTAGATCCTGCTGCTTAGAACATGGACATGTTAACCTACGAGCAGACCAGTCCTTGCTTTGCCCATTTTAATGTCTTGTATCCCACATTGCGCAACAACTAACAGCTTTTAATGTATTTTGGCATGACGCAGTCACAAATCCAACCATTGATATAACCTTTACCACTACACCAAGCAAGCACATTGAGTTCGTACGACATTGAAATCACATAAAAAGGAGCAAACAACAACTGAAAATATCATATATCAGGGCTCAATTTAGCGACTAATTTGGGAGCCATGGCGACCTAATTTTGCATTTGGCTACCAATATTTCACATATTTTAAGTGTTTCTGGTTATGTAGGAGCTCCTTGGGGAAAAAATTGTAACTTTGAGGCCTGACCCATATTCTTGACATGTCTGGACAAAATGTCAAGTTTCTAGATCTCCTTGACAGCTCTACCTTGGACAGACCAATATATATCATATCAAATAATATTTATTTATCCTCTGAGCCTACTTAACTGCCATTAACAGTGATTAAGTCACCTTACTGTCAGTCTAATATGAATGTCAAACTAATATTATAACGATCATGACTTTCAGCGAGGTGATCAGTGCTCAACAACATGATCAAGTGACAATGTCTGCAGATATTGAGCTTTCATGAGGTCATTCACCAGCAGAATTATCCTTTCCACAGCATAAATTTACAGCGATTTCAGTATAATATTATACTTGACATATTCAAGAAAGACTGAACAAACTATATTGCATGGATGCATCAAAAGACTAAAATATTCTGAGCTGACCAGTCCTTGCTTTACCACTTTAACCTCCTCACTGCTGTCCGCATGGTCCACTGTGCGTGTGCAGTAAGGAGGTTAATGATGAGTGCTACGCAGGGAAATAACACAAGCACCATCTTTTAATGTCTTTTGGCATAATGAAAAAGAAAGCATATATACTAGTACCCGGTAAGCTAGATCTTGCAAGCTGGTACACATGAACTAAAATTATTCACATTCTATAACAAAAAAACATGTGATAACTAAATTAAAATAAGTCAATGAGGCCATCATTGGTTGTGTAGTGTGATGACTGACATCAATAAAATCCTACAACAGATGTGATACGGTAATCAATAATTTCTTTCAAAAAAATAAAGTATGCTTTTACCATGTTTACTGGTTTCCATGTCATTGTTAGAAACATGTAAGAATGTTATTTATAAATTTATGTTTCTTACTTTTGTACCGTAAATTATAAACTGTAAACTTAAATAATAAAATATACAGGTCACTTAGTTCCTTTACTAGCATCACAGGGGAGAACCGCATGAGGGTAACTGCAGTTACCCGCATCCAAATATCCAAATATGAAAGCTAAGTATTTTAACGAGTATTTTTTATATGTCCATTTATGATTTACGGAAACTGCAAGATATATAAACTATGCGTTTTTGAATCGTACAGTTTTTGAAATAAGCATTTTTGAATGAGATATTGAGCATTGAAAATCGTGTGTGATGCGACATTGTCAATTTTGTTGTTAACGTGCATGTAACATTATCAGTAATAGTATCATCACCATATTATTGTTATTTCTTTTACAATTGTAGTTACTACAGGGTTAGCCCTTGTCAATGGCGTTTCGTATCAATTTTTCGATTTTTAATGATTTTGACATTTTTTGAAAATTCATACTCTAACGCCATTGCGGTTTCTATTTGCTGGTCAATCGAAAAAAATCAGATTTCCCCCAAAGAAACCGTCGTAACCCTGTAGCTAAACGAATACGACTTTCCCTGCTCGAAAACTTGGCAACAG
>JAVCKZ010102244.1:0-10880 GCA_034780755.1 Lepetodrilus elevatus
TCAAAGTATGAATGCAATGTTTTGGGGTCACGTGAACCAATCAGATTGTCGGATTGACAATAGATTTATTTATTTGTACATGCAATCACAACAGCAGCAGCATCATCAGAGTAATGAAACTGATTCTCTCTTCCACACATTTGGGGTGCTTGAATACATAAACAAAATCTAGTAGGTAATCATGACCTCAAATGGCCAAAAGTGCCTGTCAACGTCTACAAGTGCACCGTATCATGAAGCTTTAACATCTACTAACAGACTGTGGTACTCTTGTAGTCATCGTCAAGAAATATCGACATGAGTGCACTCTGGCTTCTTCATGGATATAAGAGCTTAATTCATGAAAAGATCTGGGTAAATTATTTCTCAAATAATGACTTGATAATTTTAAAGAATATAATACAAGAAATTGTCAACCGTCAGCAGTATGGTGGTGCCTACCTCCACAGGAAATGTTCTCCCCGGAATGTTGATGACTGGACAGTGGTCAAAGAAAGCCGAGAACTTGTCGCTGTCCAGCGTGGCACTCATCAAGATGACCGTCAGATCCCGACGTCGGCTCAGAATCTTCTTCACCACGATCATCAGGAAATCTGACTGGACATTTCTTTCATGCACCTGAAATAAGCCAATGAAACTATAAGACCAGAGTCTACAATTTATACATGATTAAATAAAAACCAAAATAATCAATATGAAAATGTTTATACATGTACCTGAAAATATAGAAACTGCTTTCTTTGATTGATTGAATTAATGTTTAATGTCGCGGCGGGAATATCTCACCCATAGGCTTTCTTTGAAGTCTCTACATTAGTGTCTCACAGTATTTTGATGATAGCAGTATTCTCTATAACAAGGGCACTGCAGCATTCAAGAAGAAATGCGTTCTCCAAAGATCAATATTTTACTACATCCTGGCACTTCAACAATCATAGAGAACGGTCCAACTGCTCTAGACCAATTAAAATTTACTGATTGCAGGTAAACCAATGTTCTATTTATGTTCTAGTAAACTTGCAGTGTTTGAAAGCAAAAGTTCATAAATATTGCTGTACCTCGTCGATGATAATGTGTGTGACGCCCATCATTTGAGGATCTTGCTGCAGCTGCCTGAGTAAGACTCCCGTTGTGCAGTAGACCAGCTTGGTGTTGGGTCCTTTCTTGGTCTCGAATCGTATTTGGTATCCGCAGAGGGAGTCCCTATGCCCTGGCGCCCGCTCACCCATCTCCTGTGACACCCGATTGGCCAGACTGACGGCGGAGATACGTCGAGGCTGAGTGCACACAATGTTGCACCGCGAACCTTGCCCAGTCATCAGGAAGTCCTGTGAAATACATTAACAACAATGTTATAGATAGGAGTTGGGAATAGTGAGAAAGAAATTAAATATACATTCTTTTAAATATATATATATATATTTTTTTTAAACAATGATATAGATAGATACAAGCTAGAGCAGTGCGGTAATGAGGCCTTCATGAAAGGGATTCCTCGTCCATAGATAGATACGAGCAGGCCCCGAGATTACGAAACTTTTCTGCGTAAGTTTCTGTGCTCAACTCAGAATTGTGTTCATAAAACGTCATGTGACGTCATAGTCTGAGTACGTTTTTGTGCTCAGAAAGTTTCGTAATCTCGGGGCCAGGTCCTTACCTCCAGGACAAACTGCGGTATCTGCGTACTCTTCCCACTGCCTGTCTCCCCCGCCACAACCACCACGTTCTGCCGCGTGATCACGTCCATCAGCTGGTCGCGGTGCTGGAACACTGGCAGTCTGGTCCTGGTCACCAGGAGTTCCTGGTAGGCAGGCGACGCCGCCCGGACCTGGAACAGTTTCAGCAGTGCCGCGCTGTCCAGACTGGAACTCGGCACGGACGGGGTGAAGGAGGCTGGTTTGGCGGCAGGTGTGTCAGAGTCAGAGTCATCCTGCAATATAGCCGCTCCATCAACATGCTTCACATTGGCAAGGCATGTATTATGGGATTCACATTCGCAAATTAGTGTGACAATACGAGTGATAACAGAAAATATGTCCCCCCATGAAATTAATGTTCAAAGTTCTTATATGAAGCTTGGAACTGTGAACATTAATTTCACTTGGAACATTTATTCCATAATCATTCATATCTCATGGATTATTCTGTAATTATTATTGAAATTGAGACAGAACATATTAGTTCTTTCTGAGATTTTCAGTTAAAATGAAACACCATTTTTTTCTGCAAGAACTACAGAAACTATCTGTAGGACAATACTGTATTATTATTATTATTATTATTATTATTATACAATCTGTGCTGGCCATCTCTCCACTAGCTGTCCTCACTGACCTGATCAGCCAGTTCCTCCCAGGTCATGTCCTCCTCCGCCTTCTGTGTGACCTTCACCTTGCTGGGGCCACTCCTCCTGTCCTCTATCTGAATCCTCCTCAGCAGTCTGGCGATGTACTGGTCCCGCGGCTGTGCAACACATCCATTCAAACAGCAATAACACCAGTGTACCAGTGTACGCTCTCCAGACTCACTGGCTCACACCAGTACAGTAGGCGGATTTTGTTTCTCACCTGGCTGGCTACGTTAGCGTCAATGAAAATAATCAGCCAGTAGGATATTGTCGAGATGGAAATGATTCACATACGTAAATCCCTGATTTGAACGAGTCTGAGAGTGCTAGAACCCTGGAATCAGACCATATTTCTACACTATGTCAAAACCTCATTTTATTCTGTAATTATCGAAAGAAGATTTTAACCAAACTTCAAAAATCAAAAAACAAGAATATTGTCTCTTCACACATGCAAACTGACATGGAACAAAGTTAAATGTGACATGTTCTCCAAGAGCCACAACTACTCATATTACTAAGATCAAGATTCACCTTGTTTTCCTTCTCCTTCGTCTCCTGCTTGGCAGCGTCATCAGCGTCTCTCCACTCCAGCCACACGTCGCGGTACAGCGGCGGCAACAGCTGATGAATAGGCTGTGAACGACAACCTCAGTCAGACATACCAGAACAAGTAGCATATGGCTTGAAACGTAGAACATGTATGGTATAATGCATGGTTTTGCCCTGAAGTATCATAAAGTAAAAGGACAGCTGAAAGAGACCTAGAACAAGGTTCTCATAACTATCATATATGTAGCCACATCATCATACCATTTTGGGAAGAAAATCTGATGATCACGAAAGAGTAAATTTTCCTCCACGAAGGCGTAACGATGTCATTAGGTATACGATACCTTCGGGAACATTTCCACCATGGCTCTGGACTAACATATGCCTGATGTACAGGGGCAAGTTAAATTGCACTGCGGGCAACCTACTTTTTAACATTTAGCACCTTTTGTGCCATTGTTACTCGCCCTGACTTGCTCTGCGGGCAAGTAACTCAGAATGTTAGTCTGGAGCCCTGTTCCTCTGGATAAAATCAAAGTGTTTCATTTCTAAAACAGAACAGGGGTTTTGAAGCATACGCTGTGTGGCACTTATACATACCTGTCCAGGGCAGAGCCGGTAGAGCGCCAGAGTGGCCGACAGGTGCTGTGCCTCCATGTTGTTTTCACACAGAATGTCAGGGGTCACCGCCAGAACACCACCATCTTTCTTCCCGTCCACCCGACACCTGTGTACATCACAGTGATCAGTGCAACCATCTCTCCAGCATGTATGTGTCACTGACATCGATAGTCACGGAAATACTAAATCTGATGCTATGATATGAAGAAATACAGCCGAACATGTGACTCAGATTGAACCAGAACATCTACCGTACTACATATTTGCATTCAACCACAGTATTGTTGAAGTTAATATATACCCGCATTCAACCACAGTTTTATTGATTGATGTAGTGTTTTTGTCACAGCATGAATATATCAACCATACACAACAACACAGTAAGGGTGAAGCCACTACATACGTTCATTCAACCAGAATATTTCTGAAGCTACTACATACGTTCATTCAACCAGAGTATTTCTGAAGCTACTACATACGTTCATTCAACCAGAGTATTTCTGAAGCTACTACATACGTGCATTTCCATTTATGCTTGTACTGTTTCTTCTCAAACTTCGGTGGCTGGCTCTTCGGGAGGTGTTTCCGGACCCAGTCTATCAGGAACTGTTTCGGGGATTTCCCGGTCCACTGTTGCCGCGTGTACTCAAAGCAACGCACGTCCAACTTGTCCGACTTTCTCTCTGCACAAATATAGCCACAGTCACTATTATGAAACCATCAATACTTTTAGTTATACAGATTTATTATTCTCAAACAGGATACATTAACTCTGAATTTTATTACAAAAGTCGAATGCGGTAGCCTGCTATTTGCAGCTAATGAACCACATTTTGTTCTACAGAACATCGAAGAGGAATATATGGTGTTTTGAATTGTTCATAATTGAATAACCTTGGCTAGGCCTTTACGTCTTTAATTAAAGTAAAGTTAACATCATAAGCAGTAAATAAGTACATGTTCCCTATACGTATATTACCTGCAGTAGGCTTGGCTGTAGTTGTCAGACTCTCAGATGTACTCAACAGAGACAGATCTAAGTTGTCATCGTCTGGTTGGACATTCTCACGTACGCGTGCCTTTAACTTTGGCTCATCAGATGGAGTAATCACTTGTTTACAATTCTTGTCCTGTCCTCCATTTTGTTTTTCAGATACTTCTCTCCCTTTGTCGATTTCCTTAATCTTGACAGCAGGATTGAATCCAGGCCGAGTTTCAAGTGATTCCATTTCTGAAACAAACAGTGTGATTTACCTAGTCTGGGTAAGCAGGGTTACTACTTTGGTTAAGTCAGTAGAAATCATCACAAATGGGGGAAAGGTTCCCGCAGCGACGTTAAACTTCATTATCACTGTTAGTAAAGTGTTGAATTCATATTCAGACACCTCGAGTTTGAATCCCTGGATCAGCATCGTCATGTGACACTAGAATGGAGATATAGAGAATCTCCACCAAGTGTCTTTTGATACCACTGTTATCTTATGAGTTGATAAAAGTATCCAAAACCTGAGGCTTAGCCGAGGATTTTGGTTACTTTTATCAACGAGTAGGATAACATTGGTATCAAAAGACACGAAGTGGAGATTCTATTTATCACCCAATAATGTAACTAAAGCAATATGCTCAAATGTAAGGTATAAATAGTGTACCTCACTTGCTTAGTTACTGAACAGAAGTCTTCACGCGCACCTGCAATGGTGACAAGTGATGGGTGAAATCGACAAACCCATGCAAATCATGCATGCGAACGGCTGTCGATTGGATGGCAACAGCATGGCTGACCAATCAGGACAATTTTGGAGCTATGTTATCACCAGGTGAATAACATTGTTATCCACCAGGGCCCGGTTGTTCAGAATGTGATTAAGCTAATCACCTGATTAAGGCTAATCACCCGGTTAAACTCTAACCATCGCGTTAGTTAATCACCTCGTTAAAATGAGTTGTTCGCAGCATGCTTAATCATGTGATTAACTAACGACTCGGTTAGTGAGCTAATCATATGATTAATACTTTGTTTTACCCAAAATGCAAATAAATTTCTTCACTTCCTGCAAAAGAAAAATGGCCACACCAGCTAAGAAAAGACTGAGGAAAAACAATTTCACCTTTTCTGAAGTGAATGTCTTGAAAGAACAGGTTGGTCTTCATTTCGATGTTATAAATGCCAAATTTTCATCCTCTATTAACAATGCTAAGAAAGCTGGCATTTGGGAGAAGATCACTGACCATGTGTGTGTGTGTGGTGTGTGTGTGTGTGTGTGTGTGTGTGTGTGTGTGTGTGTGTTGTTGTTGTTAATAATAGCAGTTAGCTACATTTATTGTTGTGTTTATATTGTATTCATGTGCAATTTCTTCAATTCAGTTATCACTGAATACACAATTTATTTTTAAAACTAAATTTGTGTTGTGTTTTTATTAACTAAACATACATAGTATAATACAATCAGGAGCAATTTTCAAGATGTTTTGACATATCAGTTTAAGGCAGGAGGAAACCTGCAACATCCGTAACACTGAATGTTGCATTAAGTCTGCGAGCACCGACTGGTATGCCACTCTACAGACATGGGACCTCAAGTTTCATTGTTTCGTTTATAGATAGAGACTCCATTCGCCATCTGCACTATCCTGGCTGACAAATCCGGTTTTGAAATCGATGATGTAAAAGTGGGTCGTTAGCATCATAATATATTTTAGACGTTTCGCCCCCGCGCTTTAAAAAAATGGGGCGAAAAGTCTTGAATATATTATCAGCACTGTTTTTCAAATACAAATCTAGAAAGTATAAGGCATATGTATTGCATTATTGCAAATTAAAACTCACTAACGTAATTGGAATAATGCTAACGACCCGCTTTTACATCGTCGATTTCAGCTTTGAATGGCATCATTTCAAAGCCGGAGTTGCCAGCCAGGATAGATGGCGTAAAAATATGTTTTGTATTTATTATTGCAAGTAAAAGTAATACATAAAATATTAAAATATTGAAAACCAATGCGACATGTGTAAAATGTAGCTCGTTTCCCCAATGTACTTATAATATTTACCTCTGAATGCAGTACATGAAATCTTCTTTTCAATCTCCCGAAAGATCTTTCAATAACGCTTCGGGTAGTCATCTGTGACTTATTGTACCGTTCCTCGCTGTCGGTGCTAGGCCTCTGATGTGGTGTTAATAGAAACGGCCTACATGGGTATCCACTGTCCCCGAGAAGGAATCCATCCTCTTGTCTACGGGCCTCAAGATATGGGCATACCTGTTTGAAAATAATGTATTTTATGTTACTCAATTTTATGGTGGCCATATTGGATTTTGCGCCCATTTTGGAAAATGTTATGGTCTTAGTTCATAACTGAGTACGTGAGTGATTATGGAGTTTAACGTTGCTGCGGGAATATTTCACCCATTTGTGACGATAAATCAGTACTGTATAGGATTATTGATGTATAGACATTAGTAATCCACATGGGTTTGCAATTTGTAATTATATTTCAACCAATACGATTAATTGCTTATAGCTGGTACCTGTTTGAAAATAATTGGTAAATTGTAAGTGTACAGTAGACCTTGCATATTCATTGGGACCGGCTATTTCTGTCCCGTTATATGAGAAGTCCGTAAAGCTGCGTCTACACTATCAACAAGTTCGGCAATAAGTTCGGCAACATGTTGGGACACATGCCACATGTTGCGATACATGAATTTAGACCCCATTTACACTATGAAAAATGTCGGCAACATGTTGGGATACGTTGCGATACATGTTGCCGAACCTTTTGCCCCGTCTACACTATCAACATTTGGGAAACATGTGGGACACACTGTGTCGGATGACAAATGTTGCCGAAATGTTGATAGTGTAGACGCATATGCCGCAATTAGCCATGATTAGCGTTAGACGGGACCTGGGACTTCAGATTCAGTCCTGTATATATTGATTTAAACATGTTTTTACTCAAGATGAAAAGGATTGGCCACACGTTATTATAACTTAGCTCAAATGAAAAAGAAATTGGGCGTTAAATATAGGGGCGTGATGTAGCGCAGTGGTAGAACGTTGGACTTCGGAGCCAAAGATTCCAGGTTCAATATTTGCGAAAGTTACCTTTCTGACGTGATATTGATAGAATGCACTGACTGTAGAGTGCCAGTAAAGGAATAAAACTGCTGTAGAGTGCCCATGGTGCCAGTGATGGAATACAACTGCATTCTTAAACCGGTATACTAATGCCCCCACAAAACAACATTAAATAGGATTACTACATTATAAGTAGAAATATGTACTGCATTTGCATGGTGTAAGTAATTCATGGTCAGTCAAAGTGATAGTAAAATGCAGACACCCACTAATATACATATTAAACATTAGGCGTATACATCCGCAGGGACATAAATGCACCTACCAACGACATTCGAAAGATGTGCGAATCGTGGACGGATCCAGGCCATGACGCGTTGATATTCGTGAATCTGCCTACAAAAATAATGGCTATGCATTTACAAATACATTTGGGATCAAACATTCATGTAGGAATTAATTTTCTACTATTCTTATATATACTTTTACGGAGGGACATCTTTACGTAACTGACGTCACAAGGTGTCTCTTTATTTAATGTATCGTGCATGCGCGTTCATTCTTTAGACCCGGGCCATTATAATTACAAGTTACCTTCCGTTAGATACTCTTGCTATACATTTAGCATACTCAATAGCATAGTCCTACTAATTAGTATTTAACGTCTATTTCATTTCGATACCGAACGTTCAAAGAACATCATCTCCCAGTATATTTGACGAAAGTTAGTGTGGCCATTAATGCAGGGGCGGATCCAGACTTCAGGTTAGTGTATTTTAGAGGGGGCCCATAATTTCACCATAATACAAAATATGTGTTTCAATTTTTCAAAACCCCCCCTGGATCCTCCCCTGATTAATGGCCGTGTCCTGATTAAACTTAGAAACATAACTATACCTTCATGGTCGCATATCGCCTGAACATTGATGCTGTGATAGGATTTGCGGTTGACGTATGTGAATTCATTCGTTGACGGTGCTATTATTCTGACGTGTGTGCCGTCAATGCATCCGACAACATTAGGGAAGCCACTGATCTCGTAAAACCCTTGTTTTACTTCCATGAGACGCCTTCCCTTTGGCCAAAGGACAAACTCTGCCGTCTTGTTGCACAGCGCTTCAGTAACGGCCCGTACACATCGTGACACAGTGCTTTTATCATATCCTATATAGGAATATATCATGCAGACTATTAGGAAATAGTTATTTGATTAGATGCTTTACGGATCCGCCGACCCCAAAATTAGTATTATTATTTTCCGCCGACCCTATCTAGTCCATAGACAAATTATATACTACTAACTAGTAATAAATTGTAAAAGAAAAAGTCTTATTAGTAGGCTACTAGTAGCCATGTTTGTGAATTTGATAGTTTCTGAAATACATTTACCACGTGTATTGGAATCCTTATGCAGAAATATTGCATCAACTTGAGCAAGTGAACTACTTTAGTTTCATTTTGCATTTGATTGAACAGTGCTTCTATCATCTATGTGAGTGCTATGTTCCACTTCGGTGGTGCCAAATGCTTTTACTATTAAAGTTTTCTTTGAAATGAATTGCAGTTGTTGGTTTGCATGTACAGAAACTCAGAGATTGCTTAGATATTAAAAGCACCCTTTCCCCCCATTTAAAAAGTGCTCATTTTCTTCTGAATTATTTAAGATAGATATTGCTTTGCCTATCATGACTCAAGAGTGCCCGTTATCCATTTATAAAGCGAGTATTTTCTGGTGAATTAGTAGACTCACACGAAAAGTTGCTTTACCTATCAAGTGTGCCCTTTTACCATTTATTAAATTCCGATGATAAATTGTTTAGATATTAGAAGTTGCCGAAGCCAGAAAATGTCATTTTATTATACCTAAATATCAAAATTTGGAGGTGCATATACCCTCTAGAAGGCATTAAAAATGTGGTGATATTGTTTTATGTCATGTATATTTATTTTTCATGATATTGCACTCTGCTATACCTACATTCATGTTATTTCATGTATGCCAAATTGTAAATACCTCTATCATACATATACCGGTAACAGAAAAATATCCAGTTAGATCTATTATGGATATAAAAGTACCAATGTAGATCTCCCTTCTAATCTCTCAAGAATCTCTCAAGATGAGGCCTTGATGGATCACTTATGCAAATTAAGAGTAACTCCCCTTGCTAAATGTTCCGGGAGTTGGTGTATGTCGCCGATCACTTCCAAGAAGCTCCCACTCGCAAACAACCTCAGCACAATTTTTATCTGCGATAGCACTGGTAACGAATGGCTGCACTTTGTCCTCCTAATCAAATCTCTATCAAATCTCCCTTTAATAATTCTTCTGAATACCCCAACCCTTCACTCCCAAACCTAAACCGCTTTCGTAATTCTTCGTTGTTAAAATCTGTCAAAACTTCCCTATATACCCTCTCCTTCCTTAATAGACGTATGCTAGGTGGATTAGATTTAACACAAAGTTAACACAAACTTAACCGTGATTAGCGCTAACCGGATTGTAAACAACGCACTAACCAGCGGTTACATTTTAACTGCTCAGTAACACCGACTTAACCGGGTGATTAGCTTAATCACATTCTGAACAACTGGACCCTGATGTTATCTCCAGTGGAAGCCAATATTGGGTGATAAATAGTAATACTAGATCTAATAATAAAATGATTTATTTAATAACAAACACACACACACACACAATAACTGGTAATAATAATGAGACATACTACCAGTCTAGGTCAACCTAGTCCAGTCAAGCTCACCTAACAATTTCAATACATGTACTATTATAAAAGATTGCTAGGTGAGGCTGACCTAGACTGGTAGCATGTATCCTTATAGCTGCAGAACTGTGAACTCAACTGAAGCGATGAACTCATCATTATTTAACCTGGTTAATGCAGCACTGTGCACCTTCTCAACTCCCTTGGGATCATTAGGAGACAATGGGCTTGAGTTTATGAGGATGAACTTCAACACATCTGCTTCTCTGTATGGTCCCTTTGGGAATCTTTCACCCACATACATAGTTAGTATCGAGCTGGCGATATCAGAATGAAAAACAAACCTGCCATATAGGGATACACCATTTAATAACACAGACATGTCTATTTACAATGAGTGGGGGGCAAAATAAAATTAACTCCTGCAGAATTGGCTACTGATGACATTTTAACAATTGATCGATGTGTTGATGCAACATTAAAGGCATAATATCACAGCTGATAGACCTGGATAATGGACAAACAAATTTCGATCTGAGACTAATTGCGCTTGA
>JAVCKZ010102255.1:0-10878 GCA_034780755.1 Lepetodrilus elevatus
TAGATGACGATTTAAGAAGGGATATGACTTGTGACATGGTCGTGAAACACTTTAGGAGGTGATAACTCGGGTTAGGACACCGTCGTGAAATGGGGGCCGACATTTGGATACTCTCAATCTCTCAATACCGTCACTTCGTGTCACTCTCACTTTCACAATACCGTAACTCTCATTCTCACAATACCGTCACTTCGTGTCACTCTCACGCTCTCAATACCGTCATTTCGTGTCACTCTCACTTTCACAATACCGTAACTCTCATTCTCACAATACCGTCACTTCGTGTCACTCACGCTCTCAATACCGTCACTTCGTGTCACTCTAACTTTCACAATACCGTCACTTCGTGTCACTCTCACTCTCACAATACCGTCACTTCGAGATATTTAGCATTAGTTTATCCAAAACAAATAGGAGAAACACAATATTACCAAATTAAAACGAACCATGGAAAAACAGCGATATTAATTTTGAAAGAATTAACACCATTCTCAGCGTCGTCAACTAGATGTTTACAATAAATTATGTTTACAATATACCTCGTGGTCTAGATATGATTTTCCAAATTGTTCAGGAGGTATTGCTTTTGAATCAACTACTGCTCCCACGAAAGCGAATGATCTGTGTTATAGATGTCGGGGCACAAAAACATAGGTTTGGTAAACAACAAGGAGACAGAAAAGCGCATCCTACTTGACGTGGGACAATATACAGCCTAGCCCTCGCCTCTGCCGTGTCGCTCATCTCAGACAGCCGGGCTCGAACCCAGACATCGTGGTGAGTGTCGACCAATTAGGATATTGATCATCCTAGATAATCTAGAAGAAATGTCATAATCACTGGCTTATTACTCATGGCAAGAGCATTTTATGTCAAAACTGTTTGCCTCATCTTATGCGGTATTTAGCCGCTCAGCTCCATTAAATTACGGACATTGTGATGTGAGTGTTAGAGCACCTTAAAACCATCTAGCCCGCTGCTAATCTAATGTCCGAGGTGCCGATAATCACATAGAAAATCCAACTGAGTGACAGTCCAGCTGTAGTCTGTCATATCGCGGTATGAAGCGAGATGTGCGTCTAGGAAGGGAGAGAACCGACAGGGCTCGACGTAATTCGATACTCTCTCGCGCCATAATCAGATGAGGACGACATCGTAGGACTTCTCTAAGTCTGCCACAAGGTCGCAGAGCCTAATTTATCGTATGTGGTTATCGTACGCTTCGTGTACTCTCGTCTTCCTTGTCGACATGTGCTTGGCAATCTGGGACATCTGAGAGAGGTGACTTGGTACCCGTACTTCTGAGGACCGCTTCTTTCCGTGCTGGTATTGTCATAGTGTTTCCATGTACACTTTTTATTGTACATAGTGATACGTTCATTATGCGGAAAAAAAGCGACACCATCATTTTCCGGGCATACAAAGTATTATTATCAAATAGCAACCTATTCTGAATGTTTTAACGAACAGGACATCCACTAAACAACAACTACAGAAATATCACCCGAAGAAATCAAAGAATTATGATAGGAAATAAGCCAGTGGAGATGGTAATAGTGAGTTTTAGTTGACATTCCGGATAGATATTATCCTGTAAAATCCTATGAGTGTTCTTTCTAAATGGCTTGCTTGTAGTATACAAAGGTCTCCAGTGATATTCCACTCCTGAAATAGACATTTATAGCAGCGTGCTGTACAAATAATGCCTATCAATGTTTTTGTTAAAGATGCTTGGCGTACTTTACTATTAGCTTCCAACGGCCACGACGTACCATAAAGCAGATATTGAAAGAACACGACTTTCCTGGCATTGTTTTCCAACAATGAGGATGTTTTGGTGACGACGGCTGCTACCAATAGATCACCCTGTCTATATTCGTCGTACATTGGAATGTGTTGTATTGTTGTAGTGATATTGATGTTTAATAGTTGTCAGTAACGTTCTGGTAGTAAATGGGGAATACCTATAACCTTCTAAATCTCTGAAATAGTCAATCCGGTTATATAGTTGTCAATCTTAACGTAACAGTTACCAACACAATTAGTTATTCCGGAATCGCTTTACGTAATGTATATTCCCCGCTTTGGTGCGAAATTTAATAATTTAATAATTAAAAATAATAACATCTTGACAAGTCTATGGTAAGTTGAAGTCACGACATTTGCTTCAAAAGATTTACTCTTTACAAATAACAATTCAAAATATACCTACAGGAATAGTGAATGCAATTAGGGATATATTGAGTACATGGTGCTCTTATTATATTCTCCTTATTTTGAAACTTTATTACGTAAAGATCCCGGATTGTTTTTGGAATGGTTAATACAACACAATGTTGTTCTCTTTCACAGGTTAGTGTAATCAAGTACTTTCTTTATTCACTGGTCAATAAAGGAAACAGTTATTCTCATTCATTGGTCAAAGGGAGACTATGTAACATAGGGTTGTTTTTCGACCCACGGGTCAATATACGACACGGTCAGGACGAGGCTGGTCAGAACAGTCCTGATTCACGGGTAATCACATGACGGCGGTGTTACTCTGATTCTTTGTTCATGGTAATACGAGGTCGCTCTGATTAATATTTCTGGGTAAAACGGGCTTATTATGAATTTAATTACCTCCGTTATCGGATCGCGAGACACCCCAATGATGAAATTGATGATTATGATAATGGAATCATCCTGTACGTCTAATTGCGGCTTGTCCCGAGAACAGTAGATACATGCAATCAACAGGTGTCCTACAACTCTCGCACACAGCCCAACTGAGTATATCCATTGATTTTACGTGACAGTATAGTATTGTTGTCCCACGAGTCCAGACTTGGGGCGCCGACTATTATCGGCACGAGCCCAGATCGAGATGGTCCACTCGTGTACCATTCGACCGCAGGTTCCTGTTTTTCATCCATCAAATGCTGATAGGGCTTGATTAGTCCAGTCAGTGTCATGGGCAAGGGAAGTAATTATGCCGACAACATAAGATAATAACACGGTGTCTGAACCAGCTTCTGTTTTGGGCATGGCAAGATCTACTGGGTAAAAACAACAACTGCATGGTCATGGCAATCTTGTACAGGATTCGCTTGTTTGGCGTAGGTACATCCGGGTACAAACATAGGTCCTTATTTGGACCGGTTTCAAGAGCGTAATACGTCAATTAGGTGGATGTGGTTACATGTACATTGTATCAGGTTCATGATAGGACAGAACAGTGCAGAACCTTTATTGACATGGGCAAAGGACATCGGCTTATTAGGTACAAATATACGTTTCTAGTATTACTAGGAATATGGTAATCGAGGACAGGGAATTCCTAGGAAGTTTTTCTTTGTTTTAGAGTTCATGACAATGGCTGTGTTCATTTTGCTACCAGCTGGCCTGACCCGGCAAGACCCCGTTGACCAGAAAAATACGCTCGATTTGCTCAATATTTGGAATATTGCCGGTATCTTGCCGGGTCAGGCCAGCCGGTAGCAAAACGAACAGCCCTAATAACACCGAATATCATGAGCACATATCAAAGCCCCTGATGAGGGACAAGACATACGCTTTTGCTATGCCTAGGTTTTTTTATATGCCGATCTGAGTATTGTTTCATAGCCATAGGAGTGCAATTGTTTGATATTCATTATAGCGATGTTTTGCATGTTCTCTATGTACCTTAGTGTCTCCACTACGCTTCTATATTTCTTATCGTGTTAGGTCTTTGGTATTGCAAAATCATAGCTTTCGCAGTATCTTTATGACATACTTACATTTCCGGCAGAAGTTCTGCTCCTAATTGCATGGCACACGTTGAAGTAGAAGCTACTTATATGTGTCGCCGAACTCTGAGAGGATCTCACGATACCCTAAGGAATAAAAAAAATAAAGAAATAAAAATAAAATAAAATAAAGCATGATGCGTGTCGTGGATAACGGGATAACGCTACTTAGGCTAAACTTGTAAAGGTGTGGAAAACACACACGTACCTGCTCGATGCATACTCAAACGCGTGAAAAACATTGTAAGTAGTACATGTATGTGTGATAAATATTTTGAAGACCTGACATGTCCTTAAACTAAGGTGAGTGAAGTGTGACGTACATGCACAGGCAAACACGTCAGCCACCGGAAAGTTCGCAAATGTAGAACAACAACACAAATTCTCACATGTAGTGACATGGTGAAAGTAAACGATTATGATTGTACGATATAATAAAGTTCATCATCGAAACAGCTTTTAAAAAGATGTGTTTCGAAAATGAGTAAGGATTTCCAAATTACAAAATAAAGAAACAGGGATAGTTGATATAATTACTGCGGTTAATTGGGTAAACCCATAGACACTTTCTAAGGGGGTCACGATTCACCGATGCATCGATGCATCGCTATTTTACCTCTTACATCGTGATACGCGATTCTGTCTTTGTGAATCGATTCTTAATTTTAATGTGAATCGATTTTAAAATATATGTTCAGATCAATTTGTTTTAATAATTATTCCTGATTTTAATTTAACAGGTTATTTCTGCTCTTATTTAAAGTTCAATTTTAGCATTGTTCACAATTATTTTAAGTGTTTTATTAACAAAACATATTGTTTTCAAATGTTCTCTTCGTGACAGACTTATTTGTACCGGATAATTTAAGAAATAATGACCTTCATATAACATGATTTCTGAAAATCTGTCCAAGGTTCTTTAAAATTGAATCGCGATACGTATCGTAACATGAGCCTGGTATCGTGATACGTATCGTATCACGAGTTAGGCGAATCGTGGCACCCCTAACACTTTCATTAAGTTTGATATTATAATTTGGAGTGAAGTGTAACCACAAGACATAAGACCAGCATTGATGGATATTTACAATAATCAACATGCTATGCAAGAGTGACAATATGATCTGTGCATGTTGACAAGGCGACACACACCACGTGGAAATGGGATCCAATATGTCACGTAGTTTATGTTCAATGTTTTTGAGAATTGTTACTGTTCTAGCGAATGTTTTCTGTGTTTTATTAGCTGGAGTAATTATTATTATTTATATACACGCCATCTTACTAAATGTATCTAACTTATGTATCCTGTCACGATTGTACTATTTGTTTTGATATATATTATGTACCTCGTGTACCACCGTGGGTGGTTTAGAGGAAATAAAATTGATTGATTGATTGAGAAATATAGCATGGTTGACATATGATGTTCGATCACCTAATGCAGAGCTATCGAGACGAAAGCTAATCACACGATATGTACACAACAATGAAACTTGCTAAAAGAGAAATAATATGGCATTAAAATACAATTTCTGATGACACCATCTTCAGAAAACCGATTTGGTTGGCGGATAAGCCAGGTACGAAAGACTGATAGAATCATTGCACCAGGTAAGCTACTTTACCATCGTTGTCCCGCAGTGGTATTTTTGACGGATACGGACCTCGCGTGTATAAGCAGTACTGAGATAACGTTTATGACCTCTGTGAGTTCCGTTGTTCAAAGCTTCAAACCAGTCCCAATCAAATCTCCAACCTCCAATCAGTTCGCCGACATTCTAACATTTGACTGACCTATTTGCACATACCGTCCTCCCAGTGCTGCAATATCGCAAGCCGTGTCTGGCGACCCCATCAGTTACACTGTCAACTCCTTATGCGCGTGGGACAGTTTTGTGGAGGAAATGGGCAGGCATGGCAAGCAAATATTGAGTCTCCACTAAGCCGCTAATGCCTCTTTCCGCGCCGCCCCTCATTTGTAAAAGGGACTCTTTTCCCGCATCCAAAATCCCCGCCTAAGCTCCGGATGACGCTTGTCAGAGTCAGGAGCGTGTCTCTTCCCCCCGGGACCCCTAATCTTCCGTCAGCTGCTGATCGGTCGAGGAATGGAGCTCATCCCACGGTTCAGGGATGTCACCGCCGCATCCGTTACAGCGCAGGACCAGCTCAAGCGGGGAGATTCCCAGGTCATAGTCCTTTCCTAGGCCCTGGAACCGGATGTCTCGGTTTCTACACGAAGATGACCACTATATATAATGTATGGACAACCAATTGCCAAGAGGGCGGTCGTTTGATCTGAACTTTTGACATCAGGTGACGATTTGACATGAAGACCAAGGGTGTTGTCACGTCGCAATGTAGCAGTTATTATAGCTTGTATTTTGAAACTAAAGGTAAATGGTCCGACTTAGACTGTTCCGTGGTCAGTTCGTCATTTCGGTCACAGATTACATCGTCACACAGCTGCACCAAGCACATTGTATACCATTTCACATCATCCCATAGCGCACACCATCACCACCATCACCACCATCATCTACCTCCAGTGACGCAGTCATCAAGACCACTTCATCACTGCAGTTGCCCCATCCCGTCGACTCATATTACACACACCTAGCATTCCATTCAAAAATTCACCATCCCACCCACATGAACCATATTGAACCCACCCTGCTGCAACAGTTGAATGATGTGGTGATCATGTTTGACATTGGCCATGCAATTTAGTCTAGCAACACCGTAGAACACTAACCTGAATCTTTGCGGACACTGTCCACTGTCAGCTGTCTGCACACAATCGTATATGTCTGAAGTCACATCATATCCCAGCATGCACTGACTGAAACGCCGCCAATTCAAGACGACAATTATTATTCCATAGATCATATGATTATTCTAAGTGCAGTATTGCAGTGTTTTCTTTACAACTCGTGATGATATCCCAGTGAAATTTCATTTCTAGACTAAGGCTTATATTATTGCTAGACTAAGTCTTTACATTGGTAGATCAAGTCTTTACATTGCTAGAATAAGTCTTTAATTATTGCTAGACTAAGTCCTTTCGTTGCTAGACTATGTCTTTACATTGGTAGACCAAGTCTTTACATTGCTAGAATAAGTATTTATATTGCCAGACTTGTAGTTTAGATTAATTACGTCACACGAGTGGATACCTATATACTGAGAATCAAGCGCATGCCATACAAACTTGCAGTTAGCTATACAACTATGCTGCATATCTAAACCATGGAATGGAATTTGGAATACGAACTAAGGAATTCATATCATGATTAACCGAACTATATATAAATCAACAAAAATGTTTAGAGCCATTTGCAAACTAGCAATGGTGATTCAGCCTAGCAAGGTCGTATCGGAAACAAAACCTAAGCGTCATTTCTTTTCCTAATTACGAGACAGTGACACTGTCCAGTTCAAATAGTATCTTCAGAGTCGCAGCCAAACTAGCTGTATAGCGACGTCAGAGTTATGAAAACCTGAGATGTCGATATTTGCATTCTATCCTATGACCGTCGAGAACGTTCAAGATGGCGTAATTTAAGTAACACCCCGCATCGCCGTGAAGCTCTAGGGCAGCTGGTTTCTACTTTAGAAGTCCAGTGTCACACAGTTATTGTATATGAATGTTGTATACCGCTAGGTCAGATTATGTTCACTCAATCAGAAAACAAATAATAGAAAGAAAACAACACGTGACAGGCTTTACCAATTATTGGCTGTAAACGTATCACGTGTAGTGTCACGTGTGCAGGTCTTCGCGACAGTATGCGCGTGCTTTTGGTGGGTGGTTTAACTTTAGATGAGGAAGACAATTAATCATGATTTATTTCTTCTATTAAATTGTATATAGATTAAATATTGATTCAAGTAACTACTACTCAATATATGTTGTGTTATTTAGTGTTTACGTATTAAATACAAACACTCAATTTTTAGCCGCTTGCATTCTCGAACAAGGTTGGTTTATAAACACGATCCGAGAAATCAAGGTTTTAAACATTGCCATTGGTGTTCTACATTTAGTTTAATTCAGAACCTCTCAGATAGACGCTCATATAAATAGCATTTATTTTCATTACGAATGTTATTTGCTGATGCATGATGGGATATAAACTCAGAATCATCTTCTAATCGTGAAACACAGTTTGGTTTTCGGTAATACTAGTACTAGTGGTGACTCAATTTCTTGAAATCGCAGCGAAAAATAGCAGAACATCAATTATAATAAAATTATATTTTACAAACCTCATTCAATAATGTGTACCATGGACACGACTGGTGGAAATATCGAACGTACTTTTGTTAATATTCAATCTGAGATATCTTACTTCACCCTACTTTGACAGAAGACTCGCATATACACAGAAAACATTGAAGTAAAGTGCAACCATAATTTGGCAGGAAAACATGTTTTTATCTCTTTTATTTTGTAGACGTGGCTAAAATCTATATCTATCAAGTTCAGACGATCTATCCTAACGGCAACGGTATAGAGTTGAAGATGACGAACACCAAAGATCGCTACGAAGCGTTCTAGCTGTGACCACCTGTAGATTCCAAAACAAGCGAGAGCGCCCTTGGCCTTGCTCTTCGACACACCTTGCTCACGCCAAAGGTTTGGCTTATTCGATATGCCAATCCCACGTGGTTCCAATGCAGTGTGCCCGGACGATGAGTTGAGCAGTCCACACGGCTCAGGTAAAGGTGGACACATCAAATCGATAACGCCGCTCACCTAAGATTACCTGGGAGAGTGAAACCCCCGGTAGAAGCTGACACTTTATTAACATTCTTGATTGACTTCAAATGACCTCAAGAAGACTTCATAGACGAAGATGAGTAAAACATATAAACATTCATTAGCGTAATCTGTTTTTAAGAATCTGCTTTTAACATTAAATGTCATGATCAAAAGCACGTTGACGAAATTTTATTCGAAAACATACAGGGAGTAAAGTGAATATTTTATAATTTTACCAACGATTATATTTCACTATCTCCATCTGTAGGTCGACCATCGTCACGTATAGCCTATGTTAATATCATACGCAATATCAGATCGTACGTGGAACACAACTTATGCATTTCATAGAACTAATATCAGGGAATATTTTATTGCCCTTCCGTAGACCGTGAGAATATGGTTAAATGTCTGCCATATGTTTGCAGTACGCTCTACTCTGTCTGCAGTGCTGTCTGCATGACTGGCGCCAGTCTACAGCTCAGCATATTGTTTCATTCCGTCTCGTAGTCCAAACGATTAATAAGTACGGATAGGAAGATTTGATGGAATCCATTAAACCAATATGGCGGCACTGTGGAAGCGCTGCACTCAGCATCCGGGAAGGGAAATCTGGGATCAACACGCCGGGATCAATCTCGGTGGTGTGGACAGCAGATGTCCTCCATCCCAGAGCAGACGTGATGTCTCAGAACCCCGGACACACACATACAGATACACAGATAGACGGACAAGGACAGACAGACAGATAGACAGACAGACAGACAGACAGACAGAATGGCATGCATACATGATATGCAAGACAGACAGTCAAATACGTATGTTTTGAAATAGAGACTACAAACGTAAATAACAAAGAGAAGAATTGATAGAATAATTTGCGTATTTGGTACAAGACAGTGACACATGAAAAGAGAGTGAGTGAATATGGAGTTTAACTTCGCTGCGGGAATCTTTCACCCATTTGTGACGATAAATGAAAGGAGAGGGTCCGGGGGTAAAAATTATACATATGAGACGGAATTACCATGAGTCGATCATGAGAGAGAGAGATAGATAGTGAGAGCGAGAGTGAGAGAGAGAGAGAGATAGAGAGAGAGAAGGAGAGCTACTAAAGATCTTCGTAATGATACGAACCGAAACCAAATATACTATTATATATACTGATAACTTATTTTGTTTTAATTTCTGAGGCAAGTATGACTTGGTATTCTGTGATACGATGCACCTATCCTATAAATAATAGCGACCACATGACGCTAGTAATACACACACGTAATAATAGTATGATGAGGAGGATGATTGATTGTTTACAATGTGCTTCGTTTATTGCTAAAGATGTATTTCAGAACATCGGAGGTGCTGTACACATTCAACAAGGTGCGCTCATTGTATATTGATTAATACTATAAACCCCACTAAACTACGCCTAATGTTGTTTAGGTTGGTGTGTTCATAGTCTTAGACACTTACTAGAGACAACAACTGACTTGTTTACTGGTAAAGCATCAGTAGCTTATAATTGTTGACTGTATATTTCATGCCAGTATTTAATTTTCACGATGTTTTAAAGCCAATCCACGGATGCCTTGAAGGGGTGGCATCTTGTACAGCACTATGCTTGTTCTAATTCAATGTGTGTACATTATGGTGATTGTATCGCAGGTGTTGTGTGTGCAGCTCATTTACCGAAGTAACCTCAAAGTAGCTTACCAGCATCTCCCACTAAATGCCCACCTGTAGAACACTCGGAACAGCATGCATCCAATCAGCGGGCGTATTCGAAACCCCGTTCTCGAGTTACCCGAGAACCCATTCGGATTGTGATCTCGTGTTATCGGTTGCAAACGCTGAAGCGTGTACCGAGTGTGTTCTCGTCCAATCCTCCACCAACCCTCCAAAAAGTGGGGAGTGAAAAGTTCGTTTGCGAACGTCGTTCGAAAGCCCGTTCTCGTGTCGTGTCAATTCGAGAACGGTGTTTCGAATACGCCCAGCAATACCAGTACAGATACAGTGCTTCAACTGTCCAGCATGCCTTGAGCTAGTTAGTGCCTACATCGTTGAAGAAATCTGTAGCTTCAATTCAATCTCTGCCGATATCGGACCAAATATGATCTATCTAGATATAAAGTAATACAAGATGGCATGTACAAGAACTGCCAGATTTCCAGATGTAACTCAAGACAGTTTTTTAACCAAGTACATTGCCAGCAGATCCACCAGAGCTAATGTTTCTCACTATAGTGGCGCTGTATGTTAGTATATGTATTGCCATTATTATTATTATTATTATTATTATTAGTAGTAGTAGTAGTAGTAGTAGTAGTAGTAGTAGTAGTAGTA
>JAVCKZ010102265.1:0-10878 GCA_034780755.1 Lepetodrilus elevatus
ACACACACACACACACACACACACACACACACACACACACACACACACACACACACACACACACACACACAAACAAATATATATATTTATTGTCTAATTATTTTATATACATATACTAGTGTATTGTGCGTGTGTTTATTTGTTAGACCCACATGACTTTAGATAACTTTCGAAACTGTCCATTGAACTAAGTATAAATCCAGACCTGCGCTTCACGAAAGGGTCGTACCGTTAGGCCTGGCGTAAATCGAGAATTACGTCACTTTTTGTTATATAGCAAAAGCATGGCGTACGCCATAATTTACGCCTAGACTAAAGTACGACCCTTTCGTAAAACGTGCCAAGGTGTAAATGTCTATAGCTTTATATAGGCATACATCTGAGGTAGGCCTATTTGTATTATTCATTATGCACTGAAATATAGATTTTTTCAGACGGCATACGGTAGTCTAACAGCCTGCAAAATAGAGGTATTACTCCGCTCATCTACAACCTAGAATTCTTGTCATAAATGACATCTCCCATACGGTGACTTAGATTTATAGTATAGTGTCGTATGGAAACTGATCACGGAAATTGCCGAAGGCAAAGCTACGAAGTTTAGGTCACGGTTTTTGCTCAGGTCAATAAACAACCCGAGACTTCAGGCAGTGCAGGAGAGTCGGCCAACCAGACGACATGTACAGCGTACCGCTCAACAAGGAAGACGACAACCGGGTATAGCAGACGATTATCATAGCAGACGATAACTAACCAAAACAACGACGATGAATCTGAAGAAGACGAGAATATACAAGGTGATCGCGGCGGGACCGAAGGACGCTGCAGTGAAAGGAATGTACCAGTACCTCCAGAGTGGGAAGTCCCCCAACACACGGGACAGTGAGACGGGCGGGGGACTGCTCCATCATATTGTCAGTCATGCAGAGCGCTTCAGAGATCCCGACATCTGTGTCGTCATGTACATGCTGGCGTGTAAAGATGTCGACGTCGACTTGCAGGACAACGAAGGAGAGACGGCACTACATAAAGTTATGAGGAAGAAAGGAGCTTACAGAATAATGCAGATGCTTCTAAGGTATGACGGTCACCTATACCACTCTCACCCTTAGACAGCTACCTTGTACATCCGTGTTTAGAGCACATGTCGAGAAACCAATCTAGAAAGGTTTATCTCGTCGGTTATATGGAATAAAAGCTGCTTTAATACTAATTCAACCAGTCATTCAACCAAACATACTGTAATTAATTTCAATATGGTGTTTCTGATGTTTGGTTAGCTAGGAAGGTATTGGCTAGCTGGGATAGTATGCCCTTATTTACCACAATACACACATCCCAACATCATGAACATAAGAATAACTATACTACTGTTGCCAGTTATCTATTTTTTCCACTACATGTGATTCTTCCTTCTCACATCCACATGTATACCTCTTAGTACCAGATTCTCTTTCAGCATTGCCTTCCAACCATCAATGGACAGTAACAGGATATTTCAACCTAAAATATGCATCTTCATTTCCGCATCATTCTTGCACACACTGACCACTCCTCTGATTGTCTGACCACCGACTTCCAATAAGATGATAGAACTAATCAGTTTATTTCTATATTGGAATAGTTTGTCCTTGTATAGGTAATCCTATATATCAGTGGCGTCTTGTATAGTTAATCATATATAATACATGTATGTATATTGGTGAGAAGAGGTCGACACAACAATGTATATACCACAGTAATTGATTGTGATGGAAATAGGATGGAAATAGGACGCAATCAGGAAGAATGGGAAAGACACCAAAGTGGTTGCTATGACAATTTGATGTTCATTTACTCCGGAAACATGGGTTTGACTAATATCGACATTTGAATGATCGTTATAACCATAGCACACCAAACGTTAACAGAGATCTTATGAATAAATTAATGCTTTCTCCGGGCATAATATTGACAGTTAACACACATTCTTTATCATAGCATCTTAATGTTAGTACAAAAATAAACTAGGAAGAAATTGGCTAAAAGTAAGAACGTTGATTAAAATATAGCAAAGCAAAAAAATATGAATTAATCACAATAATGTCGTAGCATAATACGCGTGCGCGTGTACACACACATGTATACGCACACGCATACATACACGCAGACGCACACACACGCACACAGACACACACACACACACATACACGCGCACGCACACACACACACATACACATACTCTAACACACACACACACAGAGACACACACACACATGTGTACACGCACAGAGAGAGAGAGAGAGAGATAAAGAGAGAGAGACACACACACACACATACTCACACACACACACACACACACACACACACACACACACACATTATGAATATTATATGTTAAATTTGATACAAACGAAACTAGGTATAGTATTGATCTTTATTAATGGTGTTATTAATGATCAAAAACATTAATAAGAAACTATATTTATGTAATCGTTGAATATAGCCTATACATGTAATAGTTTAGGAATAGATAGGTATTACTAGATTGGATGACCTTCTGCAGTGGTTAAATAATAAATATATCGATAACATTTGTATTCCTCTTTCTTAAATAACTGTTCTTATATAATTCAGCAGCACGCCAACTATTATACACTATATACACAGTACGTATACACATGCAACGACATGCAAATTACATCACTAATATACACTTTTGCTAATACTGCTTGTCACACCTAAATTACTTCCGATTGCGTTTGATGTGTTACTGGTAATATACTAGTATATCTAAGAATATGGTCTGCAGATGATCTACTCTTTCATAAATATACTTCATGCCATTGTGAACCATGGTATCGGTGGATACTATAACACAGTGGTTTAGGTAATGATTGATTGGTAGCATTTGATGGATGTCTGCACTGGTGTCAAATGTGGCAAGAATGGGTATTACCCATTATATTATATAATACAGTATATACTATTATGCTAGAAGGGCATTGGACATAACAATTTAAGTATACAGCAGGCATATACCGTAATTCACCTCTCGCTCTCAATCAACTGCTTCACACCAACGGGTACCTACCTACTATAGTACAATCGTGTGATATTAGAAAATGACTTAGTAAGAAAATGTGTGACAATCATTATTAGCAAAATCTATCAGTACAATTAATGGGTACGAGTTCGGATTTAATTAGAAGAATACTTCAAGTTGCTAGAAATATTTGAATGCAATATTAATGGGCATACTATTACTGCTATATATGTGTTGTTTCTTACCACGCCTGGATAACCGTCTCTATATGTCATTGAGAGAAGAGTTGAGAAACTCCACCTCAGATCCATTCTGATAGTGTTGTTATCCTTATGGTTTTGTTATCCTTGACATGGAAAACAACTTCTTTTTTTTTTGCTTCGTTAATTCGTATAATTTTGTTTTTACTTCCATTATAGGAATCAGATAAGCAACCTTGTGGGGCGACTTGAAAGGAGGTCGAATAATGAAACGTTCTTTTATGCGGTACACAGTGAAATCTCACTATATAGCGGCCATCGACGGTCACACTTGAACATTATACAGACCACCTGGTAATGCGAGACATAGAAGTAGTATAGGGTTGCTATAACACTAGTAAAACATTCCAGATTTAAATCATTACAATGACATTTTTGTTCGTATAGTTCCATTTTAGACGAAACCATGTGTTTATAGATGGCATTTTAGAGGTCCTGACTTATTTTATTTCGATCTTGAAATCACGTAACTTAACCTTATGGGTTCGGTGTACAGGGTGTGTACAAGGTGTACAATTGCTCTTACTATATCTCTATCTTTCTCTCTATATATCTCTCTATCTATCTATCTATCTTTCTGTATCGTCGCAAATGGGTGAAATAATCCCGCAGCGACGTTAAACTCCATGGCATATTATTTACTCCCTCCACCCCCCTCTCTCTCTCTCAACACACACACACACACACACACATATCTATACATACATACATATACACACACACACACACACACACACACACACACACACGGACATGCATTGTGGACAGTAACAGCGTATACTGTGTTCATCTAACCGGTAGTATCCCCGTCACCATGTCGTACGTGTACGCCCCTGCATGTTATCAATACTTATCATAGCATGCATCTATATGCATGTACATATGCATCAGTCAGTTGAAACAGAATATTTCCATGTAATTCATGAACATATGCAGATGGTGATATCAGTCATGTGTAATATTTGATTGGTTAGACCCAGCCCACTTCAATGGATAATTCACATAATAATTATATCATTTGTTTCTTCTAACATGCATAACCTAGAGAGGTTTCGCCCGTTTGTTAAATATGCTCAGACATATCTATAATACTCAGCTGCACAAGCATAAATGGCATTGACAGAAACACGTCATACATTACGTCTGACGATTTACATGATTTATCTATCCGTGTATATTATTGTAACCCGGATCCCACTGTTGACAGTGTCCCTGGCCGATACTAGACTGTTGTTGCAGATACATGCTATAAATAAAATAGTATGAGTAAACTTCTGTTTTCCCACAATGGTCTGTTCATAGTCGAATTTCATGAGAGACGTACGCAACAGGCGTATTTGTTGTGGAGAACGGTACAGTAATTTAGCCTACATATTTGGTGCAAGGAGTATAGGCCAGAGTATGAGATATAATACATCAACTGTGATAGCAATGTGTATGCTGTATGCTGTAATTTGAAGCAGATGTCATTTTCATCAGCTGTATATAATATGTATCAGCAACCTATGGTGTGTGTGTGTGTGCGTGTGTGTGTGTGTGTGTGTGTGTGTGTGTATGTGTGGGCGCGTGTGTGTGTGTGTGTGTGTGTGTGTGTGTGTGTGTGTGTGTGTGTGTGTCTGTGTGTCATCCAGTCACACTTGAACATCATGAAACCACAATGTCTGAAGTGCATGGTTCATGTGTGAATGTATACACGAGCTATGGTAATGAACCTCTATTAAATAAATTATTGATGTTAAACAAGTTCACCTTTGCAAATGTGATATCGCTCACTAGAGATCTTCCCAATCCCAGCGACGAGCAAACTATACCAGCCACGAACTAATTATACCAGCAACTTATACCAGCCACGAATAAACTACAGTATACCAGCCACGAATAAACTATACCAGAAAACCATACCAGTCATGAACAAACTATACCAGCCACGAACAAACTATACCAGCAAAGTATACCAGCCATGAACAAATTATACCGGCATATAGTATATACCAGCCACGAACAAACCATACCAGCCACGAATAAACTATATACCAGACACGAACAAACTATAATGTGAAGTAAAATATTCAACAATGTTAACCTTGGGGAGTACAAACCGCGCGGAACAACTTGTGAATGCCTGGGTACGCAACAGCTATTTTTTCGGGAGGTACACTGAATTAAGGTCATATGTACAATGCCGATTTGCTGGCTTCGTGAACAGGTAGTCTTTGTCAGGTTACTAGTACTTGTAAACAGCCGGTGCGAGGGGTGGAGAGGATTTGATGGCGGGGCTTGAACTAGGACACCCTAAGGCATATCATTATAAGAATCAGGTATAACATGTTATCATGAAATGACGAATGCGACATGCCGACTATTGTGTTACCAGTCAAATGTGTCATATGATCGACAATGATCGAGTGTTGCCGATCATGTCTATGAATGTGTTGACACTTTATACCATCTTTTAGAAGTGTTTTTTACCAATGCTCGCATCTGTAGTGATATTCCTTTTAGGTTAACATTTCTACTTAAGAATGCAATATATAATACATACAGTAACCATGGAAACTGGTAACTATATGGCATGGCTGCACCGTATATTTCGTTTGCAGACTACACGTGTAGATATAGACATAACTAGCCCATAGAACACGTGGGATAATGTCGTATCAAACAGCTACCCCCGTATAACAAAATGCACCCCATATTACACTGAGTGCATAGAAACTCGCTGACATGCACAAATGCAATCGATATATACTGATAGTATAGGTGAAACCTTTCTATAGGCCCAAGTCCTCGGGTATGGACAACGTTCTACTGTGTAGAGAATACGTCCGACATCCCAATACATCAATACATTGGCTCAACACTGTGTATACAAGTCTTCAAGTGGCACATTCGTATTCACAATTGGAACAGAGGGTTATGATAGCTAGGTCAGCATAATCAAGTATCAGACGACGCTCCAAGTACTAAGTAGCCTACATGATGTTGTAAATACTGAGAGTTCTTCCGGATATAGTAGTCCCCGCGGACTAATACAGAGAGTCGCTATTCATGAACCAACCAGAGCATGAAAAATATGTATGTACCGGTGCGTCCTCTCGTAAATTGTCAAATAAACATTTAAAATTTCCGCTGTTCTAACCCCAAGTCACCTCAGGTCGGAGTTCGAGCCTGTCTGACACCGTGCACAGACTTGGTTTGTTGGTATCCTGTTGCGTGACCGAGTGATATCTGTGTGGCGGAAACGGGGTATCCTGTAAAACAATTCAACGTTATATAGACGGCTGAACAATAGATGAAAGTGCCTAGCACCTGCGAAGCATATTTGTTAACAATACAATTAAAGCACTGTGTGAGTGTCTGTGGTGTGTACATATTAGGTCTCTGATTTGAAGTGACAATTGAAATCGTATAGCTTTCCTATTATCTCTGTGCGTGGTGCCTGGGGTTGGGTAAGCTCTGCGTCTCCTGTTTCATGAGCTGCATGTCCAGGTTGTAATACCCTATGCACTGCACTAATCAATATGTAACCATTTGGACATCACTAAGCTGTCAATATAACGTAAATGTATTTGGACATAAGTAAGTTCTCCAAATTACAAATGTAATGAGTTTATATGCGGAGTTGCGTGTACAGGTAGATTTAAACATATTTATTGAGGAAATACTTTGTAGTTTTGTCTGCGGAGGACAAGGGGATGAGAGCTTGTGTAAATAGCAGATACTCTATACTGGAAGTACTCAGTTGGTTCATCTGCACTAATGTCATCTCGTGGTTCTTGTACAGCGTATACTGCTGATAGTCTTCTAAGCCTGTCATGACTGATAGTCGATGCACGTCCTCATCCAGACGCATCCTGCCTAATGCTACCTTTGAAATACTCTGGGAAATGTGTTTTACAGTCAAATCGCATCCTCAACACTCGCTCTCTGTGTCTGCTCGTGCTCTACCTCAGTAGCGTATGAAAGGAGACACAGGACCCCTGTTTTAGAGGACGCTCAAACCATCGCCAATTGTCTTGTTCACACTTTACCTTACTTGTGTTTGTCCTATAGGTATTGCACAACCAAATACTTTTCCATAGGCCACAATGGTAGCGTTTGGTTTGATGTAATCTTTAGGAAGGAAAGCACAATGCCTGACCACACATGAAATAACAGTTCATCATCTGCAGAGTCTGGTAACCCACAAATAAAAACATTCTACCGGCGTATGTTTTCTAAACACTCACAGGAAGTTGGTCACCCATATCTCGCAGATATTTAACAACTCTGAATTACACAGATAGATGGCTCAGATGAATGGATCAAGTTGTAATTATTTCTTATGGCAATTATAAACAGAATGCTTATAGAATACCAGACAAATTATCCACATAAAATTATGTGTTTCCAACATTTCAACCAATAACTGGCTTGCAAATCCACATTTTCGAGGCCCAATCTTTATGTACGTTGGACTGGTGTGACGACTAGTTCCACTAATTGGTAGAGTATTACCTATAGTTAGATTAGAAGGTGAGGAAATCCTTGATATCATTAGCAATGGTGTGAGTGATTAGTGAACGCGATGTCGAAGCCATTATCTATCACGTCTTAGTTAGAACATGTTGAACACGCCATAGACTCTATACTAGCAGCTGTCTTTACCAACATCTGTCATTAGAGCCCTCACACATTCATCAGTCGGTGCACGTGTCGCATGAACGCTTACCACACATGCAATAATATACGTGCAATTATCATAGAAATAGTTGAAATAAAAGGTCAACGTAATCTATATACCATAATACAAAGCTTTACAAAGTAATTAGTTGTGGCATGTGGATGTTTTTACAATGTGTCAGAGTTTATGTTGTACGTATCCAACACACAACCAGATCAATGAATATATGATATAATACCTATGACGCTTACTGAACAATTGTCGAATTAGTTTTAAACATCAATATAGGGTAGAACATGTAATAAACTGTTGAATTGTATATGATGAGAGTTTGTGAAACATAACTAGATGAGACAGTACGGTATGTACCTTTAAATAATCTATACGGTGGTCCACATTATGGTGGTCCATATACGATGATCCTTTATTCATAAAAGTATTGACTAGGTAGTCAGTCTTATATTTCGTTTCAAACGAGTTGGACATTTACGATATGTCAGTTTCCTCCTAACCTATTCGGCTTAAGTAATCTACATTTCATTGTCTTCTGGGTGCACTGTGACAGTTAGGACGTCATCCAGTGGTGATCAGTCGGAATGGATGTCCTGTAAACCTAGTCATGCGTCTCTCTGTAAATACCATTGGCATGTGTTTCCCCCACGGGATAATGGCCGCGAGTCTAGGTTGCCTACGTTACGACTTCCGTGATGTGCAATGGCGACCATTTCGATCCTCCAACTCCACTCTCATGTATCTACATCCTATAGGACAGTAATGATCATCATTAGGAATATGGTGGATATAATGACATCAGCATCACGACATCGGGCATTATAGTCGATAAACCCCCGGGCGTTATCGATAACGCTACGTTTCTGAGATGGTTTTATCTTGTACACCTTAGAAATATTTAAATACAGAATACGAGATTTTCACAAGTAAACAATAAAAAAAGCATAATATTTTTTTAAGTGTGATACTTTTGTACATGCAGGATGTATATGTATTGATGAACTGAAATCATGAGGACGATATCAGTTCGATTCCTTGTATAAACCACAGGACTTTGAATAATTATAATAAAATGTTACATCATTATAAATACGTAGATAGATATAGATGATGTAACATTTTATTATAATTATTCCAAGTCCTGTGTATAAACGTAAGCTATGATCGTAATGCTAGACCATCATATCACTCAGCCACCGACTCCGTGGTGCAAACCTTAGAGCGATTTACGTTTACAAAAAAAATTGTAGTTGATGTCACCCTGCTTGGCGCTCAGCATAACGGGAAGTTTACATCAACGGGTGGTCCCTCAGAGTCACCTTACTGTGTCTGAGTGGGATATTCTTGTTAAATGCGACATTAATATTCCAGAGTGAGCTAGCACCCTAAAAACAACTGGTGGAAATCCAGCCTATAGCTCAATCGGACAATAACATTCACCGCTATGCTGTGAGACCAATGCTTATCCTTAGCTTTGCAATTTAATTACTGTGTGACATATGATATATAGAAGATATTTACAATACGTCCTTGCTATATATGCAGACAGAAAATACGGTTATTGAGTGAACATTGGCATATTGATAATTGTTAATGCAGAACAAACTCATCATTTGTCAGAATATATTTACTTTTTTTGTTTTAGTTAATTTTGTGTTAAATGTTTTTTTCTTTTTCTTTGATAAAATATAAGCACAGCATACTCTTATAAATGAATTTGCAACGCAGTAATTGCGCGGGGGGATGGTGGGTTGGGCGTCATATCACTATCGTTGATGACAATGGCACTACAATGTGTGGATCATAATTTCACCATATGGTATTGAGTTATTGTTTGTTGTAATGATTACTTATCCTTATCTGATTACCATAAGCTCACTGATCTGTAGTTCTATATGTTATGGCATTGGTAAATATTATATGTATTTCAGATATATTATTTCCATTGAAAGAAGTAATGAGTAAGCGTAATATCGATGATGATATATATGTATACACTATATTCATGCACAATTTACCCAGTACACGATCTACCCTATACTTAGTATACCCTATACTTAATGAAGCACTAATGTGTCCTCAGGGCCGGTTATATACCACCTAAACAAAGTGATAATTTTCTTATTATTTATTATATATTATGTACACACTAATATATCTCATTTCGTCCAGAGTTCATAATAATCCGTTCAAGGTTGTTGCGATCAAGCATAAATACTATCACAGACACAGATGTGTTTTCCGTTGTGTTTTTTGTTGTTGTTGATAGGCATATATTTTTAGTATTATTTTAGTATGGGGAATTCGATTACCAGTCTTGTATATTAATATGATTAATGCATGTAGGTATGTATTGATTAGATACTTTTGCTAAAATTGATTATAGTATAGTAATTGATTAGATTAATAACATTTGATATTCTCAAATTATCTATTCCACTGATAACATGGTGTCGGCACTGGTATCAAGTGCACATCTTATTTTAACCATAGCCATGTAGAAAGAACTAAATATATATGATGGTATTTATTAGGTGAGCATCGTGGTACAATATTCAGACATCAGAATGTGCGTTATCATGATCATCTATATACTGCATTATATACGTAGTAAGAGTTGATAATGTGTGGGCGTGTGCACCCATGGGTTTGTGTGTAGGTGTTGGTTTTTAAAATATTTACATGTATGTGTCTACGACCATTATTCCCTATGCAAGTATGATCTCTGTACCTTTCATTCCGTATCGATATATAACGGTTTCGTTTGCTTCATCAAATTCTACATAATAAGTATGTTATTGTTATATGTAATAGTCGTATGATTGCGATTGAGACCCCCTGGTGTGTGTGTGTGTGTGTGTGTGTGTGTGTATGTGTGTGTGTGTGTGTATGTGTGTGTGTGTGTGTGTGTGTGTGTG
>JAVCKZ010102276.1:0-10877 GCA_034780755.1 Lepetodrilus elevatus
AGCGATTTTTATTTCCTTTTAAAGAAATTATGACCCATTTTCTGAGTGGTGCGTTTTCATAGTCTTTCAGTATATATATATTCCAACATACAACCTTTTAATATTTGACAAACAATATTGGTATTTCACCAACGAAACATTAAGCAATACAATAGTGAAGACATTAAGTTATGCCAACTTTCTATTATTAATCATGAACAGTACAACATGGAAAATAAATGTTTTGTACCATCGGCCTGATGATATATTTAATCATTGTGTTTATTTTTGTCACCTGCTGCATATATATTGTTTGTGAATTAGGTAAAGATGCTGCAAAGAGATTTGATGAATCGCTACCAAGAGCTGAAACTATGGACTACAGGTGGCTAGACAAAATGTTTCAACTTTCATTCACGCTTTTCTTGTTCATGTGTAACACAGAGTTTGATTTTTTGGGCTTGCAATATTTCAGATTACTTCAAACATTGAGACAGCAAACTTGTACACATTATCAACATTGCCATTTTTATTTGTATTGCACTATTTTGCCATTTGAATTTTGCAATTTATTTATTTATCGTTAAAGATATTGCACACATTTTTCAATCTTTCATCTAACATATACACAAGACTTGTTAAGGTTTAGAATTCCTTGAATTTTTAACTGCCAAATTTAATTGCTCGTCAAATGTTTATTTAATATTATTCTGCTAAATATTGATAGGATATATGTAAGAGTTACATCCACACTTTCCGAGGTGTATCGGTCCAAATCCCTACAGTTGGGATATTGACTGATACACCAAGGAAAGTGTGGGTGTAACTGTCTTATACCCCTCTTCTGGTCGAGTACTACATAGCATAACATTTAAATGTAAAATCTATGTAATTTCTGAGAAAATAAATGGATAACATAGTGTAAGTTGTACTAGATCATCAAACTTCCAGATGACCCATGGGGACCCTCATCAGCTGTTTATGTTTTTGGATGAACAATTATTTTGTGCGGCACATGGATTTGTTGTAGCATGAGTATGTGACATCATAGCCACATGACATTCTTGAATCGGTCATAACTAGATAAACAAATGGTCTTATCTTCAGTCTGCTATTTGGTTCCATGGTGGCAACTGTCAAATCAAGATTATGTTTTGACCAGACTGGTTCGATCCCAGGTTCGAGCACAAGTATTTCATGAATTTCTGGATACATCAAATACTCGATTAAGGGAAAGTGTACGTGTATTTCCGGTATTCCTACAATTTCTCCGAAATGAACAAATTAATGCTTTGAAAAAGTTTAGGTTCATTTCTGGTGTATCCGGATATACAAGTACACTTAGAACAAAATAAACCATGGCAACAAGACCAGAAGATAGGTATAATGTTAATTTATAACTTTATACATATATATGAACATACATCATTAATTATATCACCATATTTCTCACAACATTCTGAAAACATATACATGAAAATATTCAACAAGTTTGCTGTCTTTTTGCATGGGTTATACTAGTATTGTTCATGTTATTGTGGCATGTTCGGCTATTTGGTTGTTGTACTTGTGTACATGTGCATGTGGCAGACATAGACATACATTTAGTTTCAACGTGGTAATCAGTTGTTTTTTGTCTGAACGATGAAAACAAAATTACTTTCCAAAAACATTTTATTCTCAGCTTAAAGTGTTCTCAATTAATGTATACTAAATTCCATTAATTAAGTAACTATTTATATTAAAAGTTTGTTTTCCAACTTTTGGCGGATTTTCGGGGTAGGTGGTGGTGTTGAGGGAGATTTGGTCCAAAAATGAAATATTATGGCCTTGGAATAATTCCTTCACATCTGACTGTGTCCTTCAATAAACTGCAACTGACCTGAAAATACCAACATAAAATAACACACCTACTACAGTTATATTTTTGTAAATCCTTCCTTTTTTAAAAATAATTATTGATTTGTATTGTAAGATCTTAGAATATGTCTAATGGCTATCTATCTCCTGAAATATAATCTATCCTAACAATGACAGTACCTACTAGGTTTGTCACACATGACTGGCTTTGGCTTTTTTACTCTTGGCTTCCAAGTTTATGAAACATTTTTTTGTTTTTATTTCATTCTCAACTCACCTTTTGCACTGGGATTTGAGCGTGCAACTTTGAGCGCCTGAAATATTACTCAAATGTTTCGTAATCTCAGGGTTTAGCTTGCTGTGTGTTACCTATGCGATACTATCACACTATTATATTCCAGTTGTCCATACAAGACCCATGGACCATTTCGCCATCTATCCATGGGAAATAATCTTATCATGACATGTTATTCAGTGTTCGTCTTTTAAATAAGGATAGCATCATACAGTGAAAACTTTTACTTTTTTCGGTGAGCCAATCATATCGGCGTACACTGACACACCCCTCTAACTGGAACAGTAGCTCATGTGTTGCACAGGATGTGTCGCACGGGATGGGTCGCACGGGATGGGTCGCACGTGACATGGCTCTGGCTATGGTATGCATAGATGCACTGCAATGAATTTCTACACGTCTCTTTTGCTTTGTAGATGTTTGCCACATGCACATTTCACATGTTTTCTGCCTCTATTTGTAGAAGTTTGATGCTAGTTTCATTTACCTGGCTGTTGTCTGTCTGTCCACAGATCTGACTCTCTGTCCATATATCTGTCTGTCCATATATGTCTGTCTGTCCATATATATGTCTGTCTGTCCATAGATATGTCTGTCCATATAGATGTCTGTCTGTCCATAGATCTGACTGTCCATAGATATGTCTGTCTGTCCATATCTGTCTGTCTGTCCATAGATCTGACGGTCTGTCCATCCATATATATGTCTGTCTGTTCATATATCTGTCTGTCTGTTCATATATCTGTCTGTCTGTCCATAGATCTGACTGTCTGTCCATCCATATATCTGTCTGCCTGTTCATATATCTGTCTGTCTGTCCATTAATCTGTCTGTCTCCATTTAGATGTGATACCAACCTGCGGAATGCATGTCTACTGATGACGTTATATTGTTTGAAACATTTTGAGACTAATATAAATGCATTAATGTATTACCGGAGTAACATAGTGTTGAGTTGTGCAATAGTATATCGCAATAGTTTTACTTTTCTTTCTAATAATAATTTTCTTGATTGTAATTTAATATTTAGTATGATATCTAGTATTCAGTTTATTTAGTATTATGACATCAAATATTCAGTCTATCTCCTATTTAGTATGACATCAAATATTCAGTATATATCTCCTATTTAGTATGACATCAAATATTCAGTTAAAGCACCTACTGTAAATTTGGTTGCCAAAATGTTCATTTGTATAAATAATATAGCATAATTTGTATTTATTTTGTATTTATGGATAGTACACTGTTACACTGTACAGTAATAAGGTAGTTTGGTAAAATGTCAAGTACATCAATAAATGTAAACACTTGTGAAATCGCGCAATCTTCGCTGCGGTCCAAACCTTCATTTCCTAATTAGTTTCCAGTTGTATGCAGCATGTATTGTATGCAGCATGTATTGTAGCGTATCATTAATTACGTATTTTGTAGTGAAATTCATTTTCTGTTTTGAGACGATAACCACCTGCGGATTAACATAACACTTCCACCAATCAGTGGTGGCGACATGTTAGCCAATCGCTGGTAAGAGAGGAGTAGCCATGTACGTACACCGCGAGTGAATACTATAAGGTGGAGGAAACAAGTGATGATAATTCAGTAACATCTTCTGTATATACTCGTGTGTTTATAATAGCCATCGTCTGGATTTGCGGTTTTAGTTGTTGCCCCAAAACCAGTTTGGGTGTGTTTCGCTATGTTTAATTTTAAAACGAATATTACGAGTGAGTGAAACTGCGTATCGATGTACATATATTTGCTGTGTGTAGGATAGTTGATTGAGTTAGTTAGTGTAGCGAGATCATGTATTCAGTACCACAATGCTCCTATTGGTTGAAACATGTGCAATTTATCCTATAAATCTTTTTACCTAAAAGTATTTTTTTCAGAAATTACATACTGTACCGTACACATGAGTGAAATATTCCTGCTGCAACATAAAACAATTAATACATCTTATTTATTATTCATTGTAGTTCCTTCAATGAATAATTAAGTACAGTATTTAATTTTCAATTAATTTTTTAATTAATTTTTAAATTATTTTTTCTCTACTTTTATATGAAATTGGATTATCTATACATTGAAAGGTGTTTCAATTATTCGGAGCAGTATGGTAGTGTATGCATTATGATTTAAACGTGTTAATTAATCCTCCCTCAATCTAAGTAGGTTTGTTCTGGGCACCCATTTCATGAAGCTCCAGTACTCACTAAAGAGACGATCTATCCAATGCGTTCAAGGTCCCATTCCACAGAACATTCGTAGCCCTACAAAAATGTTAACTCTACACGACTCGTAGCACTACCAGAACGAGGTCTTGATGATCCGTGGGAAAGATATGAGAGTGGCATGGTCGCTTTGCAGGTACAAGAGCTTCTTGAAAGGTTTCCCTAAACCTAGCTTGACATTCCTCTAGTCTTACCTCCTGACCATAAGCTTTTTTTAAATATGGGAATAGTATTAGTTCCCCTGACCACATATCCATATGAAATGTAGCTCATGGTCAGCAGGGACGGCCAGAGGAATCTCGAGTTACCTATTCCTTGTCCCAAGATTACGAAACTTTTCTGAGTACGATTTCCTACTGAACTCAGAATTTTGTTCATAATGTTTTTGAGCATATAGCATGTGAGTTGAGCATAAAAACGTTCTCATAAAAGTTTCATAATCTCTGGGCTTTGTGTCTTATACTTAACAAGTCACATCTCTTACATCTTTTCTTGGTTTTTCAGAATTAGCTAAATTCAGAACAACGAGTGGTAACTTTACTGAACAATTATTACATTTTGATGATCTCTTCTCATTCCCTAGACAGATATAGTTAGATAGATATAGACATAGGTCTGCCTGTAGAGAGGGAAGGTTTCCTGATAACAATTGTATTGTATAATGCCGTTGTATCTCTGGGATTTCTTACACGGATGCTCTTCTGTATCAGCTTAACCCTATACATGCTGGAGGCAACCAGAGATGCCCTAAATAGCAGTCTCTGTGCAGGGAGAGGGTTAATGCTGGCTCATATAAATTTCAGTATAAATTTATTTTTGAGGATACATTGAATATTAATTTGTTCTCGCTTCATTCCCCAAAATTTGCACAAACGAATTATCATTGCCTGCTTATCTGTGTTGTCTTTGTCATTCATTTTCTAAAAATTGGGCTGATAAATTTAATTGTATTTTATTATATTGAACTTCGTATTCATGTATAGTTGGCAGAAACAAATGGGTTTTTTTAAAAGTTTTAATCAACTTTACTATGACATGATACATTATTACTAGTATGACATTATTATCTTAGTCAGCTCTAGTTAGAATTAACATTGATCTCAAATAATAACAATACATACAGTAGTTCAATGTACTGTAGTTGCATTCTAATTTTATGATAGTTATTAACCTTCTTCCTTTTAGTGGCCTCTAATGATGCCCTATTGACTAGTGCTTGTGATTTGTGACAGGCCCCGGGTTTTGAAAATAGGGTGCGATTTTACAGGAGAAAAAAAAAGTACCATACTACCAGTACTGAATTGGGGTGTTGATGGTTTTACACATTTGGTTTTATTGTCCAAAGATCTCTGAAAACATAAGAGTTTTTACTTTACAACAGCTATGATTAATATTAAGAACAAGTGTGATTATCAATGTGTTTCAGGAAGATCACCTTATGTTAAAACTGAACCTGTGTATGTGTTTTAGTTGGTGATTATCACACTAATTTTTATATGATAGTCATTTTTTATTCACTGTTTCCTAAACCTTGCAGAAGTTGTACAATTTTATTAGTCATTATTCCAATTGTGCTAATTCAAATATTTCCCAAAAAAATATGTCTTTTCATCATGAGATCATGAACACACTGATACAGAAAGAAATGTGAATATGATACATGATAATTTTATTAGATCTACTCTTTTTTTTTTCTGACTCGTTCAACATCTTTGCTCAAGAGTAAAAGTAGTTGGGACACCGCTAGGGCCATATCTTATCTGTGGTTGTACTTGAGTGTCTTGCATCCCACAAGAATTATAAAAATGGAGCATCTTTAAATTAGTGGTTTGCATGTGACTGTGGTGGTTAATGAACAAAGATATTGTAGATTGTATTGATACTGGCATATACTTTCCTAAATCTATATTAAATACAAAATCAAAATATTTAATTAATTTTCACCAAATTTTTAAACCAATGCAACAAATAGTTTTCAATTGGTTTTGGCTTCAAAAACAATTTAACCAGATAGTCTAAGCATTTGCATGCGTTGTCATAGAAATAGTTAAGATGTTCTTTTTAAGATTACCTTGTCTCATCCTCTGAAGACCATAGCTATTTCCTGCTTAGCATCTGTCAATGACTTTTCGCAACGTGCTTATTTAAAACTGAAATGAGCCAATGATGTGTGTTCTAAAATTGTTAACCATTGTGTGGGTGGGCATTGTATCTGTCATATTAAATCGACCATTACAAGGAGCTTGCTCATTGGCTGACATTTGAATTTGTATTCATCATAATACAAGATTATAGGAGCTCCGATTGGCTGACCTTTAAATTTGTATTCAACCTGACATGACAGACACAATTTGTGACAAACGGAGCAAAGTGGTTCATATGTGTAGGTCCTTTTTCAGATGTTAAGTAGGTAATTGCCAATTAACAGTTTCCAAGGAGGACAACGCTATTTTCAGCAGTTAATCCTGCTACATGGTTTCTGCTTGTGCTTCCAATATTAAAGCTGATTTTCATTTCCTGAATGAATTCTTTATAAGCTGAATCTAATATGAGGGAAACAATTGCAGTAAAATTTAATGGGAAAATATTATTCTGAATTCTTGTTTATTAAATTCCAAGTTGTTAAATAATACTGCCAGCTTGAGTTGCTTCCTATGCAGGTGTAGTGTGAAGTTGGGTGAATAGAGCATGACGTTTAACACAGAATGGTTTCTGCATGTCCATTTAACTCCTTTCCTGCATGAAACAAGCCCCCCATTTCTTGAGCTCATTCTCGGCAGTTCTAAGATAGATTTTGTCTATTTGGACAAAGTAATAGTTTGCTGTCAATTATTTCTTGACTAAAAGTAAACATTTATTAAGTTGTTTCATATATGTTTAAAAGTAAACATTTATTAAGTTTTCATATGTGTTATGTTGTATGGTAATAAATGAAAATATCTAAAGAAATAAAGTAAATAATAATAATAATAATAATAATGGACATTTTGTCATTTATTTATTTTATTGTACTCTATATCATAATTATTTTTAATTTATTCAAATTAATAATGCTATAAGACAATGGTAATGGCATTCAACAGTTGAAGACCAGCATCTTTGGATTTTATTTATATTTATATGTTTTCCTGAATGTGCTAGTGCACTCTGCCTCTGGTAACAAAACAAAATATGAGAATTCTATTGATTTAATTGTGTCTTCTTTGAACAACTCATGATTCTTAATGTGTTAGAGATTTGTGCAGTCTTGAAAATGAAATATGAAATATTATGATATCCCAACAGATTTTTGATTGAATTTATCTAGTACCTGGTACATTCTATAATTTTTAGAATGCTTTAAATCATACATGTTAGATCTCCTCAACCACAAGATACTATGGTGCCAGTATTTGTGTAAGTGGTAGGATGCCAGTATTATTTGGGTCAGTGCATGGTAGTATGCCAATATTTTCAAGACAGTGGTAGGATGCCAATATTCAAGTCAGTGGCACAATGCCAATATTCAAGTCAGTGGTGGGAATGCCAATATTCAAGTCAGTGGTAGGATGCCAATATTCAAGTCTGGTAGGAAGCCAATATTCAAGTCAGTGGTAGGGATGCCAATATTCAAGTCAGTGGTGGGATGCCAATATTCAAGTCAGTGGTAGCATGTCAATATTCACATCAGTGGTACGATGCCAATATTCAAGTCAGTGGTAGGATGCCAATATTTGTGTCTGTGGTAGGATGCCAGTATTATTTGGGTCAGTTTTATGATTCCAATATTCAAGTGGTAGGATACCAGTACTATTGCCAGTGGTAGGGTGCCAATATTCAAGTCAGAGGTATGGTAGCCATTGTGTAGGATGATAGTATGTGTCAGTGGTAGGATGTCAGTACTTGTGTCAGTGGCAGGATGCCAGTACTTGTGTCAGTGGTAGGGTGCCAGTACTCGTGTCAGTGGTAGGGTGCCAGTACTCGTGTCAGTGGTAGGGTGCCAGTACTCGTGTCAGTGGCAGGTCTGTTGTCACAGGTCGTTCACAAGGAGTGGCAGCGATGTCCAGAGGTGACAACTTCAATTTCTAGAGGTTGTCTGGTGGTGGTTGTCGTTGTAAGTACTCCACCATTGCCAGAATATTACAACCTGTGCCATTCTCTTCTTGAATACAACTTTCCATTGTTGATGTCCTGTATACCATGTCCTCTGCCATGTCCTCTACCATGTCCTCTGATGCATCTGTTCCGTGTCATTTACTATTTGATAATAACCAAGTTTTCCATCCTGCAAATGTCTTTATAAAGAGTTCTGTTGTGTTTGCTTGATTCAGTTGTTAACAGACACTGTGGATAAGCAAGTTGTCTTTAAATAGTATTTAATGTCCTGCATAGTGATACCGTTATTGCCAGACTGTGTGTCACTGTTGTGTTGATATATCCATATTGTCCTAAGTCTGTTATCAACAGTAGTATTTTCATTGCCCTCATTGTTTTTCCCCCAGCGGTAGTGAAAACTATTCTATTATTGCCTCATATTAAATACATTTGTTCAAACCCTCGGTAACGTCCAGTATGTTCTCTTGGTAGTCGTTATGACTATGTTGCCATCTGTCATTGTGACTACTGTTACTGTCAAACTCATTGCCAACATCTATCAAACCTATCTTCATTGCCAAGATGTCGACTTCATCCCATATTCAACATCTGTCAAACCTATTCTCACTGCCAACATCCATCACTCATATTGTCAACATCCATCAAATCAATCGTCATTGTACACATCTGTCATGCTCCTCCTCATTGCCAACATCTGCTCAAACTATTCTTATTTTCAACATCTGAATTTCCAACATCTGACAATCCCATCTGCATTGTACACATCTGTCAAGCCCACCCAATCCATAGTGATAACATGTCAAACCCATTGTTTTTCTCAACATCTATCAAATATATTGTTTTTCTCATCTGTCAAACGCATCTTCATTTTGTATGTCTGCCACTCAGCATCTGCTCAAACTTTGCCAATTCTCAACATCCGAGAAAACCCATCTTCGTTGTCAACAATGCATCAAACCCATTGCTTTCTTATCACTTGACATCCTCACCATCGGACATCATCTTCATTGACATCCTCTGTGTCATTGTCATCATCATCATCATCATCATCAACATCAACATCCTCATCTTCGACAAGCTCTGTGTCTTGTCCTTCATTGTAAATAGTGATCTTATCCTAGATGGCATCATTCTTGTCTATTCAGATCCTTAAAAAAATTTTTACAAGTGTGTTTTTCTTGCCAAACCTAGCATTGACCCTAGACTGACGTCAACATGTGTTGGTTTTTTTTCTCCATCAGCAGTGCTGAGCATTTTGTTTGAATGTGTTCCTGTGTTCTGATCAGATAGATTGTGTTTGTTTGTCTGAATCTGTTCTGATCAGCTAGATGCATAGTGTTTGTTTGTCTGAATCTGTTCTGATCAGCTAGATTACTAGTGTTTGTCTGAATATGTTCATATGTTCTGTTCCCAGTCTGAATGTGTTCAAATGTTCTGTTCCCAGGCTGAGCATCTACAACAGCAGCTGAAGGCTAGAAGACGCGAGATGGAGTACAGATTCACCGCATTTATCGCAGGGATTGACTCCGAGCTATCCCAGAACAATTACTCATAAATTTAGATGGATAAAAAGTGTCTTGTTAATCTCTGGGAAATATTTGTTAGCTAAGAAATGGCAACAATTAATACTCAGTAGATGGAAGTCATATGTTTGTCTGTGTTTAGACGTAATTAGTAGATGTAATTGTATGTTTATTATAATTTTAATTTTTTTCGTTTGACTTTGTCAATAGTCTTAATTAGGTTTGTCAATGATCGTAGATGAGTATTCTATGTTTTTGTCTCGACGTTTTAGATGATGGTAAAATAATTGTTAGATTTTATTTTGATGTTGCACAACTGTTGAATGTGAACTGAACTATATAAGCGTGATCTGCGTCTCCCAACGAGTGTCTGATATGCATCACTTGAAGTGCTATTTTATTGATAGTGGTTGTGTACACACAAGCCCTGCACCATGGTATTTGAAGTCACTTTGATATATTCAATTGTAAGTCACATGTTTTTCATAGTTGACATGTTGTTTATGTGGACAAATATTACTGAAAATAATTCCAAAACATAACACATGTAATCGTTTCAATGGAAAATAATTATCGTGACCATCTTGCCTACTTCATATGAGAAGACCCAGCATTTCTGTTTCTATTTTAACTCATGGACATTTCTCTGGTACTAACCTGAAGGTGCTAGTAAAGTGCTGTATTTACATGCTAGATTGCAAGTATCCTGACACGAAGGTTGTTTTGCGAGCAACAAAATATGAAGGCAAATCTAAATAGTGTTTGCTGCAAACAGTGTTTGCTTTCTGAACGCAATTATTATTTTTTTAATGTGAAATAGAGATTATTACCCGAGTGTCTTTAGATACCGTCAGTATCCTGCATTTGGGATAAGCATTGTATTATGCGAGC
>JAVCKZ010102287.1:0-10875 GCA_034780755.1 Lepetodrilus elevatus
GGTGTGTGTGTGTTTGTGTGTGAGGTGTGTGTTGTCTTTCTGTCTGTCTGTGTGTGTGTGTTGTCTCTGCGTGCGTGCGTGTGTGTGTGTGTGTGTTTGTGTGTGTGTGTGTGTGTGTGTGTGTGTGTGTGTGTGTGTGTGTGTGTGTGTTCCTAACATGAACCTATTTACACTATTCAGTGGATGACTTCAATGTATGACCCTATTTCTCCCCTCAACTGAGCTCCTGTCTAAACTAACACATATTAAGAGCAAATGAAGGATCAGGGACAGCGCGTCCAACAGAAACACCGGTTTAGTTGTCCATTGAGATGTTTTAATATTACAGAAAACGAGTATAGTGCATGACAAAGTAATGGTATATTAGCCAAAGGAATATGGCATTCCAAATGGAGTTAAATTGTGAAACAAATATTGCTAGTAAAATGTCGAATGAACAACAATACCAAAAATAATGACTAATAACTATTTACTCATAACGTCCTAATAACTGATAACAGCTCGAGTCGTTATTGGTACTTTTGCGAATGTTTCGATTTGAAAACGGAGAAAGAAAAAAATACCAGAGATGAATTATTTAATTTATTTTAAAATTTATTATGTCTTCCGTTAACATGTACTTTAAAATTAATCTCCCTAAAATGACAGATCAAAAGAAAGAACATAAAACTGTACGTGCATGTAATTGATGGATGACAACCCGATCTGTTTGGGAATTGAAAGGCATTGTCGCCGTTGTCACTTCCTGAGAGCTTCTAGAGATAGCTGAGAGGCAGGAGATAAGAAATACCGCTTCATGATTGAATGGAAACTAGAGAAAAAAAAAGCATCATACCGGAGGGCCCACTAAATACAGCTATTGCCCTTTCCTATCAGGTTATGTACAGTAGTAGACATACTGCTATTACTGGAGACCAGTCAGAGAGGAGACTACAATAGGAAGTCTTTTAATGTAATACCGTATGTTTGAACACATATTATCTGCCTATATTGGAGTGATTGGAGTGTTATATGTTGTATAGCTAGCAGATGAAAGTGATTCTGAAAATAGACTTCGATTATTGAGTGTCTACAGAAACACGAGGCATTCCAGTATAGTAGGGAGCATAACTACTGGCACAGTGCAATCACTTACTTTAGTCTTCGATGGGTCTGTTTTAGTATTATTATTATTATCATCATCATCATCATCATTATTATTATTATCATCATCATCATCATCATCATCATCATCATCAACAACATCACCATCATCATCATTATTATATAATTTCAAAATGTTATCCCTACATAATAATATTATAACAACATTTTTGTTTTGTAAATCCTGACATATCTAAAAAAAACACATAATGGCCAACTTCAACGTGCCTGTGTCATATCAATAGTACCTACATTTATAATGTCAGAAAATTGGCTCACACATTTCTACCACAATTTTTTTTAACATTTGCTGTGAGCTAACCATAGATCGTGTTTATGCCTATCATCATGTAGAACCGAAAATTGCAACCACTGTTATAATAATAATATTATTTGTTTTAAAATACTAATAATAATAATACTACAAGGTCATAGTAAAATGTTCACAAGTACATGCTTCATGGTGACCTATTGTTCTCTGTGGACATCAAACGGACACATTTATATTCAGTAGGATTGTATTGACCCTAAATCACAACTTTGTCTTCTTTTTATACTTTTGTATAAAATACGCAATCAATATGTAACTGCTCTACACATGCATTTGACGTAATCCAGACGACATAGTGAACACCAATGAGTTATGATTGTTTATTGAAGATGATATTTGCTAACCCCAGTGACCATCATAATCCAGACGACACAGCGATGAACTATTGTTGTTTATTGGAGATGACATCTGCTAGTCCCAGTGACCAACATAATCCAGACGACACAGCGATGAACTATTGTTGTTTATTGGAGATGATATCTGCTAGCCCCAGTGACCAACATAATCCAGACGACATAGTGAACATCAATGACATATTGTTGTTTATTAAGATGACATCTGCTAGCTCCAGTGCCATCATATGCTGCACTCTCACGCCATCTATCCCACCATCTCCCGAGCAGATCACTGAGGACATAAAGTTTAACGACTTGTCACAGAAAACCATATAATTAATTTCTTCGGTGCTTTTAGCCGTACATTGCAATTCTGGCGACCCTGCACTATCATTATCGAGCGACTTCAACAAGATGATCAATGACTCGAAAACATGACCCACATTTTAGTCATCTAATGAGGGTACCGTAAGCTGAAACTGTCACTTCCGGTATCCGTTGAAGACGACAAAACTGGCAATAAAGCCTGGAGCTGTGCCACGCTACTCAAACACTCATTTGTCCCGAGACTCGTAAATAAGTTTTTACCTATCTCGAAATGTCCCTATATAAAAAATGAACAAATTGTCAAGCTTCACTCTTGTACATCTTCTTCATATCAAATGCTAAAGTATTAACATACTATGCATATGGAAATCGAAACCAAACATCAGGGCACGTGTTCTCGAAAAGGTCGTAAGAACTAAGAATTTGCCTAACTGGTTACCTGCTTATGTACATTTTAAATATATCCTAAAGTTATTAAGTTACGGAATTTCGAGAATACCGATCCAAGACTCAAGACACAATTGAGACATTCAGTGATTCCATTATATTAATGACTTGTAATAACTTAATTTTGTATAACGGATGACTCCAGTGTGTCAGGTAATCCCTGTGAAAAGTCAGTTATACCACGCACAGCAGCAATGCATGACAGTGTCATCATTCAGCAATCACCATTGTTGGTTAAACTTGACATTTAACACTATATAGTACAACCACTGTCTATATTTTCTGTATATCAGATGTTTAATTTTGGAAAGTGAGATCACGAATGCACTATAAAGTGCGGCTGTGAACACAACAGAATACTTCAACGCCAACATTTTATGTTACGTTTCTGCGTTAATATTGATGCATGTGGGGCATAACAGAACACGAGTAGTTTTTATTTAATTCTTGAACACCATAACATTTAACTGTTGGAAAATAACACTGCAGCCCAGTAAACTGTAAATGATTTGATTATTGACAAATATTAAAACATTGATGGGGTTTGCCGAAAAAAGTCGTTAAATCCAATAGGTTTCAATAACTGTCATTCGTCAAATTATTATCTGTGGCTTAACCGTAATTTCTTTGTGTTAAATCGAATACTACACAACACCTCTTGCTCTCGCAAGATATCTAATTATACAGAATTGTTTTTTATATATGCCAAAGGTACCTCATTAAATCAAACGGCAGTGCATGCGTACCAAACGGGCAACGAATAAAACTGGACTGTTCCTTTCTACTATAGACAAACACCTACTATAGAAATGAACATAACAGCTAGACTTTTACTATAGCTATTCTATTTCGACTGTAATTACAACCCACGGTTAGAAACCTATGGCTAATGAATCCTTCCTTTCAATGGTAATAATACCGATGGTGAAAGGTTTCTGTGGTCAGAGACACACGTCGGAAGGAAGGACAACTAGGCCGACGTGATGGTCTTGAAATAACACTTCCTGTGAAGCGCTAAATTGTTGCTAATGGGAGGATTAACGTTGTCGATGACACTTGGCAGCGCTCAAACTTCCCTTTGTAATACCAACACTGGCTGTATAACACCAGTCCATGTTGCCAAGGAACGTCGTTTCCTGATTTCCAATAAGAAGAAAGCTACCCTTTCCGGCTCGTTATAAAAACACCACATGGGAAACTGACTTCTTGAACAGAGGATATTTATTTTTGAAGTAAACCAGATGACAAGATAACTTTTATGGGGCAATCAACGTAAGTGATGATGCCGAGGAGTATGTCATAATGGCACGATGAGGAGGTATAATGATGGCTCAGCGCTGACATAGGTAGATCTATGGACTTAATACTTTTGAGAGTGAGCGATAACGCTATGTAATAACAGAAGGGAGAAACAGATTGTGTCGTAAATTTAGATAATGCGACATCCTATGGAAGACTTCTTGACATCGTTGTACTTGGGAGTACTCTCATCCTGCTGTATATTTCTTGTGTTTGGACATTTAGATTGATGAAAATAAAACCCGAAGCGGACATAAAATCCTAAATATATCTCTCGGTATAGGTAATTGGACAAACACGTTTCTATCTCCCTCTGTCTCTGTCTATATAATCGTCGCAAATGTGTGAAATATTCCCGCAGCGACGTTAAACTCCATATTCACTTACTCACTGTCTCTCTATTTATCTATCTATCGTTATTCTACTCCTCGTCCTACTACTATAATTTGTATACCACTACGATTACTACTACTACTACTACTACTACTACTACTACGATTACTACTACGACTACTACTACTACTACTACGACTACGACTACGACTACTACTACTACTACTACGAGGACGTAGGTGGCCTCAAGACTGAAAGATTGTGGTGTCGTAGTGCATGAGATAGTCTCGTAAGGAGCCGGGCATCCTCTGAAAGTTAGGACCAAGGTATCATTTCATACGCCGCTGTGATGGGGCATTGTTTCAGTATCTCCCCCAGGGAAGGGTGGAACTCTACGCCTCTCTCCGTAATATAGCGGAGTTATAGACCACATGGTCTAGACAAGATGTTGTTTCAGAACATGTATGAAATGGTGGCCATATCACTGACATCGAATTTCGAAAGACACGTGATGTTTCAGAATTTTACATCATCATTCACTGAAGTATGAACGATATTAATAGTATATATGAATTTACGATATTTTGTGAAGTTAACACAGGTACGAACGCAATTATTTTTTTACCTTGAACTATTTTCTCGAAATGTTACAGCTAATTAATCTGTCATGAACTCGTGAAAACGTCAAAGTTGGAAATTGTAATTAATATTTTATACGAACATTTTCAATCACTGTATTTATATTAGTATTGACGTGTTTATCACGAATACCCTATGTCCGTCTGTATTCAGCTGCTCATATTTATACGCTATGTGCCTCATCAAGTTTATGTTTGTTAGGGTACGAAACATAACTTTGATATAAACTAAATATACATATATATATTATATATAAATATACATAGTTTGTAGTCCAAGCAATGCTTGCAGGTGTAACATAAACTGTAGCAATACTGTATCAATATTGCTAAGTTAATACCGGTGTATAATTATTGCGTTTTCTCCCTAATATTCTTAAAAGAAATTAACTATCTCAATGAATAACTACTGTATGGCATTTGTGCACGAACATGTAATTAAACGAAATATGTTACCATTTATATTATCTCTGAAAATGTTAAATCCCCTCAAGTCATGATTTAAAAAATATTCGTACATAAACTTTATGTATTTACTACTGATAGTTATTGAATATGCATAACTAATAGTCTGCCATAATAAAATAGTCATTTCGAAGTATAGGCCCGAAGCAGTGTGGTCGTGATTATGCTGACAGTGGACGCGGAAAGGTCATCAACTCCTCTGAAGTAAAATGTACCGGAGACGTGAAGACACTGGCATAACGAGAGAAGTCTGGAGTACATCCATTAGGTGAATATACCACGGGTAAAAGTTTACTGGGTGATTGTATGAACTCTAGTAATAAAAATAATACCATGTTCTTGGCTGAAACCGCCTCAGGTTGACCTCTAGATGTCATCATGATCACGACTGGGCGAAAGAGAACTGCGATAGTAATGCTATCAATAAACTATATTCTTTAAGAAAAAAAAATGTGATACGACGAGGGATTGTCATTTATGAGACCGGTGGATGAGAAGAAAGTCTTTAAGCTTTTAAAAAAAAAATTGTATCGTCGCAGAACAGACATCAATAGCAGTCAATGTCACACAATGTTCTCACTCAAAAACTCCTATTCACATTATACCGCTAGAACAGAAGCACGTATAGATTACTGGAGAACAAGTCAGAGAGTAAAGCATTCCAAGAGCTCCGTTCATATAAATACTACCAATCAATGTCACTTATAGTAAACACTATCCACTTTCAACACCTGAGACTATGGATAGTCTAACATCAATAGGTGTGTACAGGTGCGTGTAAAAGTGTCGATAATATGTCGTATTTAAATCTGATTATTATAGAATAAATACAATGCAAGCTGTCTATGTGGCATCATCGTTTATGGCAATATAAGTTTACAAGGACAACACTTCCGGTCAAATGCTTGTTCATGTGTATGGGGTCACCTCGGAAACCTCGCAAAATATGCATCACTGAACAGAACACCTCGCAATACAGTCATTATTGAACATCTCGCCATGTGTCACTAGAACACCTCGCAATACAGACATCAATTTGAGCGGAACACCTCGCAGTAGTCACAAACTTTAGCAGAACACCTCGCAGTGCAGACATCAATATATGCAGAACACCTCGTAATACGGACAACAATATGAGCAGAACATATCGCAATACATTACACATCAATCACCTTGAGCCGAACACCTCGATAGATCTATATATAGTCATTAATGTCAGTAGAAGACGTCGCAATACAGACATCACTATTCATGCGCAGAACATCATGTTATTTACAATAGAGTCATACACATGAACATACACGATTATTAATTCAATAGAAGAGAAAATGTAGCGCTTTGAGCATGCTTTCGGACGTGGATTTGGCGCAATATAACTTGCACTGTTATTATTGTTGAAATAATGACAACGTACTCAACTGATTAGCAGCACAGTATCCGTTCCACCATCACACCAGTGGGAGTGGTTCCTCTGACACACAGATGTCCACACTATTACTATAGATAGTACAACGCTCCAGCTCAGAGGGTATTTAGTTCTACGTTACCACACAGTGAAGAGAATCTACCTGCTATTCCAGTTTTGTAACAACTCTCTTTACAAAATCCAAACAGACGAAGTCATGATTGATGCTATATAGTGTGGACAGTAGGTTTCTTCCTCTGGTAGCGATGGCACCTATATAGAATGTACTGCTATGACACTGTCGACTTCGCTTTATATGCAGACACCTAACACGTAACAAGAAAACTGTAAACTAGTGTGGGTGATGTAAGATATAATAACCGACTCAGAGATTGGGATGTTTTGAGAAGACCATGGCAAATATCTGAAGTTATATATATGCAGATGTCTAACAGTGATTCATTACAAGTCCATCGTATAGACCACCGTACGTATGGTACGTTATAGTTATCCAGGGCAAATATTGTAAAGCATATAATTATGATCGCTTACAGTAGTCTACGACAGGACCGTACTTCATATGCTACAGTGAACCAGTAGTCGCCTTAACCTAGAATACCTAATCTCCAATAAGTACCTGTTATAACTTGATAACAAATTCTACCCTATATATAAACACACGGAATTATGTATATCAATTCTCTGGACTACACGGCGGACGGTCGTTACACCAGGGTTACCATAATACATTATGTATACGGATACCCACTTATAGTGAGGTGCTGGACAAATATCACGTGACTACGACCAGCAATACGTAATACATGTAAATAATATAACTAGTCCTGTTTACGCAAGTTTGTAGCTTCTATCCTTGCACGACTACGTCAGGGCTAGGACTGGCGTACCTTTGTAGGTCTTCCTCCACGGTAAATGTATTAGCGTCGATATAATTAACCTATGATATGATTACGAAATAGTAATGTGCTTCATTTAGAAGAAGTGAAACACGGTTCTTTGAGTGTGTGGAGGGTGGCAGTGCGCTGTGTAGTATACGTGATCTGTTTAGAGCATTACAAGTCATTGACACAGTTGACGATTGCAAGCATTATCAATTCACGTCTCGTCAACTGTCCACGAAGTGGAGACATCACAATTTACATAATTTCCTGTTTTGTATTTGTTAGTTTCGACGCCAGAAAAGCCTAGAACATACGTAGCAGGAAAACCTGTCAGTAGAATGAAAGAAGATGTAGAAGAGAGTAGGAAACTGTTACAAGAACACAGACGTAGAGCTGAGCGCCCAATGTGCGTGTAAAAGTTATACGTAATTGGAAGGCTATTGCTTTCCCCACGAAGTACGCCATACATTGAAACTACCCACTTGGTATATTAACATCAATAAATATTTAATACTAAAAGGAAGAACGAAAGCGAACCACGTACATCTAATTACTACATCTACATCAATTTATCCTCTACATAATTCAATCGCCAACTCAACCCCATGGGTATTGTCCCCGTCCCGGTGACCCGGGATTCTAATTATAGAGCAATACAGTCAATGGGTCCTAAATGGTACCTTAACCACGAAATCAGAATTAATATACAGTATGTGTTCATTTATTTTGCATTTACGATAACGTTAACGGCAGATTTATGGTTTAAATGACGGTCTCGGAATGATGCTTTTGATGTTTTGTTACAGTTTGATAAAAAAAACCTTCATCACGGATGCTCCCAGTAGACGTAGAAGGCAGTTCCTCAGAAGCTGTTAGATGCTTGTTATCGGCCATCAATGTGTTAATGACGTAGTGGGTGGCAAACGCATATGAAATATCGCAGTAGGCCCTATACGTATCTGATTCTACAAAGCTGTTTACAGCCCGACAGTTTGGTAATTACACATTAACTCTCTCCATGCTGGAGGCAACCTGAGATGCCATAAACAGCAGTATTTGTACTTAATCCAGCAGGGAGAGGGTTAACCGTATTTTAGACCTGGCTGATTTAATTAATAATGATAACCTTACTTATGTTCATTGATTTATGTAGGATGTTTTTGTGTAAAAATGTCAATGAGAAAAACAATATGTTAAAAATAGGTTTAAGTAAAACCAATTAAACGTATGCCCGCAATAACCGTTGCATGTTAGAATACAGAGCAAATTAAATTGTTTATGAACACTAGTATAATCATAATAATAATAATGACGATGATAACGACGACGACGACGATAATGATGATGATGATGATGACGACGACGACGACGAAGATGATGATGATGATGATGATGATGATGATGATGATGATGATGATGATGATGATGTAGACCTACATATTCCTACACGCGGAGAAAGTGTACAGAAAACCAAGGTAAAACAGATATTATCAAAGGATCGGGTGATCAATGCATAATTAGGATCCTGTTTATCGTGTAATTCGCTTGTTTTGCAGACACAGAGAGATATTTGCCGCGCTCATTATCTTGTGTACAAAGGCTGGCTCAGGCCCAATAAATAATATCTTCTATATTGGATTAGTGGCAGATAATTGAGAAATATAGCAAAGATGTCAGTCAGCATTCGTTCAAAGGTTTCCCATTTGCGTCGCATAATTTTATTTAGCACGTGATATTATTCAAATTCTAACGTGAACTTCAGCCTGGGCAAGTCTGTAAAATATCACGTGATCAACACGAATATGTGACGTATTACGCAGGAATTCTCGCGTTTGAAGTTGAAAGTGGGAAGTTGTTTCAATGACCACATTTCAACCAATGCTGATATCTTTGATATCTTTATCAATTATCTGTCACTAATCCAATATAGTAATTAGTATTTATCAGGACTATGACTTTATATAGGTCTCTTGTATGTAAACAAACAGTGCGAAGTAATTTATTCCAAGAATAGCTCTATCATCCGATAACATACATTGCATATTAATTATGTTATTGTACATGTTTGAACTATGATGATGGATATTAGCATTTTTATGAATGGCAGGTGCATCGAGTGTAACATGGGATACTATCAAGCACTCCGTGTAATGGTACCATAGTAAAGCAGAGTGGTAGACCAGTGGTATACAGTGTCCCGTACAGATGTTCAACATGGATAGTGATACTTGACAGGGCAATATGGGAGGGCAAAGCCATGTTTTACTGCTATATACATGTACTTGTATTATACTCATTAACTCTCTGTCAGATACTGTCATATTTAATGTCGCACTTCAAATACCAAGGCATCCACCACCAGTATACGGTATTGGTTGTCACATGGGTATGGGTACACCTGGTATATAATACAGGTACTCGAGGTATTGAGGGTAATCAGGGTACTGGATATTAATGGTACATGAATTGTGGGCGTGCTGAGCAATGGTTAACGGGTTACCTCGATACACGGGTTACGATGTCATGACATTGGTTATTATTGTTTATCCAATTAAGAAATCAACCTACACTGTTTGACGGAATATTGCCATCAAATATTTTCTTTATATTGTCGTTAGTATAATTATCTTACTCTCTCTCTCTCTCTCTCTCTCTCTCTCTCTCTCTCTCTCTCTCTCTCTCTCTCTCTCTGTCTCTGTCTGTGTGTCTCTCTCTCTCATTCTCTCTTTCTCTCTCTCTCACACATGCACACATCCTCTATTTCTTTTTCTTTTTTCTCTCTATCATCGAAATTATTTCAACGAAAACAATGATACCATGCTTTCCACATGTTACCTTCAATACTACGTATATATACTTACTGTTAAAATGCAGGTGTCAAGACAATACCATATATTATTTTACATAGCAGATAGTATACACTGTTGACAGTATCCGGTATATCCGGTGCATCTCAATAAAATACTAGTGTGTGCCCATGCCTCACAGTTAGCCTACCATAAACAACAAGCTACAGAGAAGTACAAACAATGTGTATATGTTTAAGAGTAAACATGTTAATATCAACTCCTTGTTGTCTATTGTTGTCAACTGTCATGTGAATTGAACTTTTGACATTACACCTATATTCTATTGATATCTAATGATACTGGTCTGACAGATCGAGTGATAGCAGCGATAGAGAGAGAGAGAGAGAGAGAGAGAGAGAGAGAGAGAGAGAGAGAGAGAGAGAGAGAGAGAGAGAGAGAGA
>JAVCKZ010102298.1:0-10875 GCA_034780755.1 Lepetodrilus elevatus
AAAAAAATTATTTTCGTCAACTAATTTAGGTGTACGAACTATTAGAGCGTACGAATAATTAGAGTGATTACGGTATTCATGTCTTCATTTACAGTGCTCTCTCGATATAACGCCCTTCGATGCACCACGGATTCGGATACAACGCGGGGTCCAACGTGGACCCAATTTAAAAAAAATGATCGTTGACATAACGCGGGTGGCATGTCATGGACCCCAACTTCAGCATTATATCGAGGGAGCACTGTATTAAGTTAATTTAAAATGTTATTATTATTTCGTTGTTATTGTTATTAGTATATTTTTTTTTAGTTTAATACGGTAATTGATTTTGGCTTTTACATGTATACATTGAATTATTATTGTTTTTTTTAATATGTATGTGCACACATATGCCGTGACTTTATTTGAATTATGTACCGGTTCCCGTCTCTGGTCCCTGACTGCTCTCCCCGCTATATTTCAGCTATCTTGGTAAAGGCATCGTTGAAGCGCCACCCAAGACAGTATGGGATGCTGTGAGAAATCCTAGAACTAGATTCACATACGACGAATCATTAAAGGTAATATTAATACGTGTAATTTTAACCCAGGGCTCTGGACTAACATATGCGCGACGTACAGGGGCAAGTTACATTGCATTGCAGGCAACCTACTTTTTAACATTTTGCACCTTTGCAACTTGCCCTGATTTGCTCTCCGGGAAAGTAACTCACAATGGAGGCCTGTAACCTTTGTTATGCTATAGGTTACCATGGATACCATACACAGTAAGTAGTCTTCCAACATTCACATTTGGGAATATGAACCCATCAGAAGGATAATTGGCAAGTTTTTAAAGTGGCACAGTCATTTAACAAAGATTATTCAAAAATGTTTTCATATTCTGCACATTTATAATAGGTCACAGGTCACGTCCACACTGGAAAGCACACTCATACCACTACGTTATTACCTCTCATACCACTATGTTATTACATCTCATACCACTACGTTATTACCTCTCATACCAATACATTATTACCTCCCATACCACTATGTTATTACCTCTCATACCACTACGTTATTACCTCTCATACCACTATGTTATTACCGCCCATACCACTATGTTATTACCTCTCATACCACTATGTTATTACCTCTGATACCACTACATTATTATATCTCATACCACTACGTTATTACATCTCATACCACTATGTTATTACCTCTCATACCACTGTTATTACCTCTCATACCACTATGTTATTACCTCTCATACCACTACGTTATTACCTCAGATATGCATGTTTTTAGTTCCATCCTCCCTGGGAAGTATACAACCCAGGCCTGACGTTCAAGGCAAATTGAAGGCTATCATTCATATCCATGTAATCCTACCTGATACCCGTTCTCTGCTGGGTGGCGACGCTAATGATGTGGTGTTGTTGTTTTTTTCTTTTCAGAAAGTAGATATTTTACAGAATCTCTCTGACAATCTGAGAATAGGTGAGTAGTACTCGTATTCTGAGTACTTTGAGTAGTACTCGTATTCTGAGTACTTTGAGTACTAGTATTCTGAGTGAGTAGTACTAGTATTCTGAGTGAGTAGTACTAGTATTCTGAGTATTTTGAGTAGTACTCATATTCTTAGTACTTTAGCTAATGGATCCTGAGTCTTATCGTCGCAAATAGGTGAAAGATTCCCGCAGCGACGTTAAGCTCCATATTCACTCACTCCTGAGTCTTGTTGTTGTGTGCTGGATAGGCCTTGTTATCGATACATCGATAAATATCAGAAAAAAAATCAGTTTGCATTACGTAAAGCACAACACTTATTAAATTCTGCCTCCATGTTCTGTTATCATTTACATTGACATCACTGCATTTTGACTATTTATAACATTCAATGAAGAACGTTGTACGTGAATAGTAAGAATAAAATAACCATAAGCGATATCTTATACATGGCGATTGGACACTTCCGAGAGCGCTATGGTCTCGTAGTGGATATTAAAGCTGTATTCTCGAAACTTCGTAACTTAAGAACTTCTTAGTCAGAAAAGGACTATTTAAAATTAACATAAGCAGAAAACAAGTTAGGCACATTCTTAGTAATTACGAACTTCTTAGGACTTACAAAGTTTTGAGAATAAGGACCCAGTATAATATTTTGTTATTTACCTGTACAACATTATCAGTGATAGAAACTAGCTTTAAAACGTACTCGCCCGAATAATAATACAAATAACAAATGTTATGAATTTCTACTAGTTCTTAGGATAGCATTGTGAGAAATGTCCCAGACTAGCTGACGTGTTAATTTCGATCCCTGGTCGTGTTGTTTTCAGTGTACCTGTACCACGAGGTGAGTCAGATACTGAAGCGCGAGTCGTGCGACATCTGCATGATCCAGAGTGAGAGAGTGGAGGGCGAGAAATACGTGCTGGTGTACGAGTCAGTGGACTGGGCGACCGCCTCGACCAAAGACGACACCGTCCGTGCAAATGTGAGTCGCAGGACAGTGCTTTCAATAGGTGCCAGAGTATTTCACTAATTTTGCTGACTACTTTCAATCTTGCTGATACTACTTTGTATGATTTATGCAGGTATTTTGGCTCTTACTTTTGCTACTCTGCCACCTACTTCCGATTCTACTGAAACCAATGCAGGGACAGACTTGTGGGGTCAAGGCCCTGGGTATTGTTTCTCGAAGCTCTCATATCTAGTACGAGACCATAAGGACTCTCGTAGCGATCTCTAATACATGGGGCTGGTGGACTTATGAGAGCGCTATATGGTCGCATAGTGGATGTGATGACTTAGAGAAACGATACTCTGATTTATGAAACATCAAAACCAACGTAGCCTGAACTCAACCCTTAGCATTGACACAATATAAAACATTTTAATTTTTAAATGTTTTGATTACTACATCATATAAATATTAGTTGGGGAAAATATGTAACGGAAATCTAAAATATAAATATCTCAGAATCGTCACTGCCAAAGAAGGTAATTCCTCAAAGTGGCCTGTTCTAAATAACTTTGAGGAATGTATTCTTGTTTATATCCTAATTATTAATATGTGGAGTCATTATATTTTTTAAATATGGTAATATTATGAAAATTTAGCTTGGTGCCCAATATACTTGTGTAGACAAGTCAAATGTGCCAAATGTACATATTTTGAGGTAAAATACGTTTGACCATTAAATATTTCAACAAACCGTGATTTGTGTTTAACAGAATTTCAGTATATTCTATTGGAATTGTTTCAGCTGCTGCCTAGTGGGTGGATCATCGAACCTGTGCCAAAAGGTGACAAAGTTCACTCCATGGTCACCTACCTCATGCAGGTTAGTATGGGAGATAACTCTGGACGTAGTTCCTTGTGGTTGTAAATATGATGCCTCAAATTGATAACAGATTTCGACTTCTAAAGCCTGAGGGATGTATAGTGGGATGATGCACACACATATGCATGCACACACACACACACACACACACACACACACACATGCACCATCAACTGTCAAACATTGTTTGGGTTAGCTAAAACTGTCTGACCTATCTTTTCCTTATCCCTTATTTCTATTATTTTTTATTTTTATTGTTTTTAAGATTTAAACATTTTCTTTATACCCTGGCAAGCATTTCACAAAAGGGTCGTACTGTAGTCGGGGCGTAAATCAGGACATATGCCATCATGCGTTTACCATCACAGGATATTATGTAAACTTCCACTTACACCCAAGACTACATCATACATGCTTCCATGAAATGCATCGTCGCATATGGGTGAACTATTCCTGCTGTGGCATAAAACATTAATTCATTCATTCCTTGAACTGCAGACTTGAATCCTGTCCCACATACTGATCCTAGCATTCTGCAAGTCAAACCTCCTGTACGTGGACCCTCGTAGTGCTGTACCTGGACCTTCGTAGTGCTGTACGTGGACCCTCGTAGTGGACCCTCGTAGTGCTGTACCTGGACCCTCGTAGTGCTGTACGTGGACCCTCGTAGTGCTGTACGTGGACCCTCGTAGTGGACCCTCGTAGTGCTGTACGTGGACCCTCGTAGTGCTGTACGTGGACCCTCGTAGTGCTGTACGTGGACCCTCGTAGTGCTGCCATGGTCCTCTGGAACAGGACTCTGGGGGGCTGCTTCCTTCTGTACTTTCTGTCCGACGCATGCGGTTACTCTGTGCGGTGTTGATCCTTTGTAACTGTGCATGCGTCGGACAGAAAATACAGACAGAACAGCTAGAAAGGAGCAGCCTCTATGTTGAACACAGTACTTTGTGTCTAGCCTGTCTGGCTGTGTGTTCCAGGTGGACTTCAGCGCCGGACGTGGGGCGTCGGACAAGATGCCGTTCGAAGACATGGTGTCTAAACAGCCACTCAGCATCGCCTTCCTCAACCAGTACCTGCAGCCCGCGGTCATGTTGGCACGACGACAGTCCCTACCTTCCACTTCGTAGCATGTCTGCATCCATTACCGTGACAACGTTCATGGCTTGTCTGTGTCTGTTGCCATGGAGACACTTGTGGCAGGTCTGTCTGTTGCCATGGAGACAGTCATAGCAAGTCTGTCTGCTGCCATGGTAACTTGTAGCATTCCTGTGTATGTTGCCATGAAGACAGCATGTCTGTTGCCATGGATTTCTGTTGGATTTATATGTGTGTGTGTTGCTACGGACAGTCTTTGCTTCCATTAGTCACTTGTAGCACTCTGTGTCTGTCTATCGCCATGGAGACAACTCTCCTATCACCACTGACGCATCTTGTCATCCATTGGCTTCCCAAGCACTCCTGCATTCCTGTTGCCATGGAGACACTCAGCACTACTGTGTTGCCATGGAGGTTATGTGCTTCCGTGTGTATCTATCGTCATGGAGACAACTCTCCTATCGCCACTGACGCATCTTATCATCTATTGGCTTCCCAAGCACTCCTCAGTGTGTCTGTTGCCATGGAGACACTTGTAACTGTCGGTCCCTACCCTCCATTGGTTATTCTTCTGTGATATACGAGCATGGGCTCGGTGCAGCCTTAATTGGTATCAATGATTTCCTCGATCTCTTATTTCATTGTGGTCCACTGCAGCATTAACCCATGAAACACAGGGTCTCCAGAATGCGTATTTCTACATATATGTTATATTGTTGGTGATTGTACTGTTTTATTTTCGTTATCAAACCAGTTATTATTGCAGATATTAAAATGCAGATATTATAATTCAGATGTCATGATCCATAACATAGTATGGTTGGGTCTATTCCCTTGAACCGGACCGGAACTTACGATCTGTTCACCGGACCCAATTCTCGACGATATGATTGGCTCATGTTAGGGTTATGGTTATAGGTTTGGAATTTATTTTTCTCATATTTTCGATCACTTGAGCCAATCTGATTACCGGCTATTTGGTTCGAGTCCAGTGAATAGATGGCGAGTCCGGATCCAAGAAATAGACCACAAGATCATGCTGAAGAGGGTTATGACATTTTTTCATTGCATTATCAATTTGAGAGTGGGAAAAAGTTTTGATGTCTTAATAACTTTATCATGATAGTCTTTACTTTAAAAATGTATGTAAGCTATTCCTGTAAATAAAATGGGAAGACTTTGGTATTTATCTACATTAGTTGTATTGTATATACTGAGAAGTCTTCCATTAGACTACATTGTTCCGGCATTTTAATAGGATTTAAATAATAGTGCTACTTAGAATAAGATTATTGTTCACGCTTTATTCTTTATGTTTTGACATAATTAAATTGTACCGTAGGTGATGGGGATAATTCATTATATTTTTGTTAGGTGAGATGGAATTGCCTTCTAGTGCCTTAACTGGCAGCTTGGGTTGTATACTCCCCAGGGAGTTGAGCAGGTGAATTGAGTGCACAATGATCAATTGACTGGGGAAATACTGTAGCACTATGAGCATGCTTCTAAGTGTATATACATTTGGCACAATATGAATGTTCACATTATTATTATTATTATTATTATTATTATTGCATGCACTTTAAAAGCATACAATCACAATTAAATTGAATTACTTAAAGGTAAAGCAAATTATTACCTAAAAATATGTATAAATTTGATTTATCTACACAAATATTTTATTCAACCAGCTGGCATCACCGTTCATAATCAATAACTTAAATAGCGATCTCGTACATTACCGTCACGTATGGGTGAAATATTCCTGCTGCGATGTAAAGCACAAATTCAATCAAAATCACACATTACATTATCCTAAAAACTACTATTAGATCAACATATTTTACAAAGAAATATTTTTAACGAAATATTTACAAAGAAAGATATTGTTTCAATAATATGTGATCGATAATTTGTGAATGTCAGTTAATGATATTTCTCGAAGGACTAAAGTTAATATTGTGTCAAAAAGAATTAAATCATTCGATGAAATCTGGTAATCAGTAAAGAAAACTTAACTCAGCTGTACAGTATCTACTAGTGATACTACATGTTGTCGACACATTCCTTGTTCTATCAGGCAGTTGAAAACAAGGCAGCAAGTACAAATATTGTCCCATTTATCATTTTTATTATATTTCTATATGTTTGTATTATATTTCCAATAAAAGGATGCTTTATATTTTGAAATAATATGAGGATGGAACTGCTAAATACTCGCAACTATTTATTGTTGTATATACATGTATATTTAACGCTATGTATGTATGCATCTATGACCTATGCCATCGTGCCTTTAAAAATATAATGTTACACTCGTCCTTGACAAGCTTTCTTTGCTGTGCCTTGGGCCAAAGGTCAAGGGTCATCCATAACAGTGAAACTTGAGATTGTTTCTGTCAATCTTTTGCCCCTGTGATATTATGTTATTGTAAATAGTGTGTGCGCTTTGATACTTTCGTGGTTAATAGCCTAATACATGACACTATTGTGGTTAATATGCTCAACACAATTAATTAAGGACCAGCAGATATTTAGGGGGGGGGGGGGAATCTGGTGTTATTCTTCCTACATTGTGTGTGCAAGTTCTTCAACGAGTGCCTGGTACTTGCTATAGACACTTGTAGTGAACATTTTTTGGTTAAAAGAATTGAGGCAGAACAATCGTTTCCATTGCCGACCCCATGTTGGGTGGCAGAAAACAATCTGCTGACGTCGTGCAATGGCGGAAATTTCTCATTGTTTCGCCACCCATGATGCCATGTGACGTATTGAGTGACGTCACATGCAAGGCCTCAATATAAAGCTAAACTACTGCTGGCTCATAGTTATGTGTTGAGGTAAAGTAGGTAATGCATGTACCGGTATATAATATGACAGTATTATGGTTAATAGTTGGTAATGTATTCAATATTAATGTGGTAAATAGTGAGCAATATATGACACTACTGTACGGTTAATGTTATATAATACAGTAGACCTCGCATATTACGTACTCATTGGGACTGGCTATTATACAAAGTCTGTTATACGCATATACCGTAATTAGCGTTAGACAGGACTGGGACTTCAGATTCAGTACGTTATAGGCGAGTGTCCTGTTTATCCGAGGTCAGTATATGCGAGGTCTACTGTACATTGTTGTTAATAGTGAGCAATATATGACACTACTGTGAAGACTAAGGTATTATATAAGGTTGATGGGTTGGTAATGTAGAAACCCGATACCATTGTAGTTAATAGCTGGTAAAATATGACAGTAATGTGGTTATTAGTGAGCAATATATGACACTATATGTGACACTTATGTGGTTAAATAGTTGTTATTCAGTAATACATACTACTGTGATTAACAGCAAATTGTTATTGAAGATGCGACACATACAGATTTTCGAACATTGCCTTGTTTGTGTGTGTGTGCGCGCGCGCATATATGATATCTTTGTGTGTATACACTATACTATTATACCTTGCTATTTGAAATCCATAAGTTATTACTATTATCATCAATAACTTGTTTGTCTTTGTATAAGTTGATGGTTGATCTTCTGCGACTGTGGTACCGGTATGTACCTCGGTATTGTTGCCTATTGGAGATATGGATAAATGTTGAACTGTAAATATTTGTGTATTTGTTTGGAATGTGTATACATAATTGCTCAAGTTGCTATTTTTAGAGAGAAAAACTTTAAAGGCTATTTTGATTGTGGCTATAATATTGTTACATGTATTTCATCATAAGTGCACTTTTACATGTATTAGTGTTTATCAAAGGATTCATTGAAAAATAAGTATGGGTGTATGGAAGTGAACTTGTGTATAGCCTGTATAAAGACATTGAATATTATTGTAAATCATAATAAGTAAATACCTTGTATGTTGACATCTGGTGCCCGTTGCACGACGCTCTTGTAGTGCTACAATAGCTGTAAGTGTAACTGGGCTCCCGCCACAATAGTTGTAGCCTACAAGAGCGTTGTCCAACGGGCACATGTACAACAAGTTTACTGTAATGCAAGATAGTTTTAACCCTCTCCCTGCAGGGGCTGCTCATATCTGGTTAATTGAAACATTCCTTTCTTTTTAACAGAAATATCATGTCCATTTCGCACTCAAATAACATCTTCCATGCCTCAGAGCATTTTTCCTTTCCATCGATTTTGACGATTCATTCGACAGCACCCTTGTCAGATATGCCTTCAGCTACCGGTATGTGAATGTACTGCTAGTAGTGTGCACCAGGTTTGTAGACTACTCTCACCGATGATAGCAAACTGTAGTCCTAAATGCACATCACATCAAAACAAGCACCAGTCTTTAAAAAAAATGACCTTTTTCAGTCCATTTGATATATGTATTGCAATAACTATATTATTATTAATCCACTATCAAAAGTGAATAAGTATATAACAATTCTATGCAATTTGTTTTGAATACTCTTTCTCATCATCGTGAATGCATTGATGTGCCTTTGAAGTTGATGCTTAATTTCTATTTGGCGTGTTAAAGGTATACAATCACTGTTTGTAGACATATTTTAATAATTAAACATATTTTCCTGAAAGTATACAGTATATGGTACATTTGATTTGTCCATACACGTACAGTGTTCGAAATAATGAGGGGATCATTCTCCATAGGACCAATGTTAAAAGTGGTAAAATCTGCGATTATCAGGGGGTCACACAAATACCTTTAACATTGCAGATTTTCAAATGACCCCCAGACCCCCTATTAATTGGAACACTGCCAGTATATTGGGCAACAAACTACATACCAGGTATACCACATCATGACCATGTTCCAATGGTTTTCAATATTTTCATATTTTATACTATTTTTGTATGTTTTATCTCATGATAAAAATTATAAAAATAGTAAACTTTTGAAAACAAGTGTGACATGTGGTAAATTATAAATGTAGCATGTTACCAAATATGTTTGTGTATTCAAATCAAATGTACAAACTTTCAGGTAAATAAATCTGACCATGAAATACGTCGACAAACTGATTGTATGCCTGTAGGCAGAAGTTCATCTTGTTTATATTTGCAATTCACCTAGTACCGTCAGTACTCTAGTTATTCGAACCCTCTAATAGTTCGAACACCTAAATTAATTGCTGAAAATAAAAAATTCCGACACTAATTATTATTTTTTTATTTTATTTTATTTTTATTTATTTTTTGTATTGGGGTTTAAAGTCGGTTTCTAGAATCTTTCACTAATATCACAAACATTACCATTTTTTTTAAATCGTAATTTTCTAATTATTCGAAAACTGAAAATAAAATAATTTATGAATCCTTAAAAAGATAGTAATATCGTTGATTTTTTGGACACAGGCACACAAATTGTCCCAAAATATTCGAACACCGATCATTTTAAATTTTCATATTTTTCTAATAATTCGAACAGCCCCAAATTTAATTATTTCTCCTGTTCGAATAATTAGAGTAATTACGGTATACGCCTTCAAGGTATCTGCTTAGTAAAATTGTTTGTTTTATGTATTCCATTCATATAACCGTACAATTTACATTGCTGTAGTGTGTTTCGTTTGATACAAATTTTATACAAAACCTTTTTTTTTGGCAGCGAGAGTGCTGAGCATTGTATGTGTGTACTTTATTTACAATGTCACTACAATACCAAACTTGATATTTTGATACAATACTCTATTGTACTTTTTCAACACGCTCTGCTTATGTTTATGAACATTCCTTAAGCTTCCAAACCATAATTTGCAATGTTATCTTTGATGTTTGAAATTAATTTTGAATGCTTTTTTCGTATGGCAAATTTGACACTCTCCCTGCTGCATTAGATACAGGCACTGCTCTTTTGGGCATTTCTGGTTACCCTCAGCATTGAGAGAGTTAAGGTAGCATATAATTAAACAATTATTTATAATTTAGGGATACATGTATATTATTTTATTATGGGAATAAAATAATTAATTTGGGATGTATTTTATTTCGCTCACAGGTATTGTAATACATGTAAAGCAAATAGCTGAATGACATTATGGTGGATAACAAACTTTTAAAAGGATTGCAAACATACGTGCCTGTAAAAATGTTATAAAGCCTTCATTATAAAACAACTATTGTATGGCCTTCTTGGCTGTTGAATGTTGAAACCTTTCCTGATTAACATGTTAAAAAGTTATTTACTATGTCAATTTTGATATGCATAGCAATAAAATTTCTGGTTATTTCTGTGTCATTTTATTCTCTTCTCACATTGTCTATTCTTAATGCACAAGATCCATTCATCATGTGACATGTAGCAAAGTTGCAATCGCCGGCCGATATTGAGAAACTATTGCGACTGTACAAGCTGAGATTAGGGTCACTTGATTATCACTTTCTAGCCGCTTTGCTAAGGGCGTTTTCGATTTTGTTATAGGAGTACTCGGAGTTCTAAATAGAACGCTGAGGAT
>JAVCKZ010102309.1:0-10874 GCA_034780755.1 Lepetodrilus elevatus
GGTGGGGCATGGGGAGCTGGGGGTGGGGCATGGGGAGCTGTGGGTGGGGCATGGGGAGCTGGGGGTGGGGCATGGGAGCTGGTGGGTGGGTGAGCATAGGGAGCTGGGGGTAGGGTTTGGAGAACTGGGGGTGGGGTTTGGAGAGCTGGAGATGTGGTTTGGAGAGCTGGGCATGGGGAGCTGGGGTGGGGTTTGGAGAGCTGGGGGTGGGGCATGGAGAGCTGGGGGGTGAGGGAGATACTGACCAGTGCTTCCTGTGATTGGCGGACGTCGTCCTGTAGCTGCATGAGCCTCCGCTCCATGTCCTGCTTCTCTTTCTCCATGTCCTGCTTCTCGCGCTTCATGTCCTCTCGTAGCTGCTTCTCTTTAGCCAGCCGCATCTTGTCCAACTGGCAACGCAAAGTATGCTCCGTGAAACAATTTTATTTTTAAAAATAAAAATAAATAAACAATTTCCGATACTTTCACAATCCTCTCCAGACTCCAGAGTTGATGGCAGGGGCTGCGGCTGGAGAAAATGTTGGGTTTTTTTTTAAGAGCCATTTTCAAACATAATGGTGTCAGTTTAGGGCCAGAGGAAACCTGCAACAGCTGTATCGCTGGATGTTGCAGTAATTTTGTATTAATTTATTTATTTTAATTGATGTTTACAGCTGCTTTCAAGATTCTTTCACTTATATCACAGATTGTCAGTTTAAGGTAAGAGGAAACCTGCAACAACTGTAAAACTGGATGTTGCAGTAATTTAAAAATAAATAAAATGTAATAGGCATTTACAGCCTCTTTCAAGATTCTTTCACTCTTATCACAACTTGTCATTTTAGAGCAGGAGGAGACCCACAACATCCGTAGCACTGAATATTGCAGTAAACCTGCCGGCACCAGCTGGTACTGACAGACCAAGGATGATAACTGCATTGCCATTGCGTCAGAAAGTTAACGTGCGAACATTGATACCGGACTGGGATTTGAACCAGGGACCTTTGTCTCTGAAGTCCAAACATTTAACCACTGTGCTAGCACCAACGCCTTGACGGACACGCTCACTGTTTGAGCTCATATTCACCTGTTTTCTGGCTTTCTCGTCTCTCGCCTGTGCCTTCATCTGCTGTGTCTCCATCGAGTCCGGTTTCCGTCGTCGTACAAACAGCTCATGGTTACCCACACACAACTCCAGTATCTATATAGTTAATATATCTAAATTAATCTCAAGTTAACATACAAGTTAGTAAAAAGGAAGTATGTCCATTGCATTGTCAAAATAATTTACTGTACAGGAGTGAGTTTCATGAAAGGGGTGTATATTTACGCCGGACATAAATTACATGGATTTGCTTGTATTACGTCATTTACGTTGATTGTATTACGTCATTTACGTCCAGTGTAAATATACACCCCTTTCGTGAAACACAGCCCTGATGATTTATTTTTTAGAAAGATTGCAATCTTGACGCATTTCATCGCTTATTACCTTAGTCAATTACTTCGATTTCCTACCAAAGCTGTTGAAATTGCGCTATGCGTATCCATATCGTGGTTAAACATTAACTTATTGCTTTAGCTGTGTTTTGATTGACAACTTCATCACGGACCCATTTCATCTAGAGACAAGCGATATACATGGGCCCAGGGCTTGTCAATTTCAATTATGGATTTCATTCCAGCAGGCAAGTTACACGAATCTGTTTCAATATCAGTGATGTATGTTATGTTTGGAGATATTCTTCTCTTGATAGAAAGCAGATACTTTACTTAGAAAGAAAAATTGAATTTTCGACTAAAAGTTACCCTGCAAATGATGGAACAGACAAATAGTCTTCATGTTGCACTTTGGCATATTTACAGAAATTTGGTTGCCATGGGAAATGTGTTTGCTTAACTACGACCTTTTACGTGACTATGTCACAGCTAGAGAATAGATTCTAGTTCCAGATTGTGGCGTGTTTGGTTTTCAAGTCATTTGTTTTACAGGATTTTCAAGAGTAATTAATTGCTTTGTCTGTGAGCTTTGTCTGTGAGTAAAGATATTTTTAGAAATTGAATTTGTCAGCAGTTTAGAAATTGTTTCACGGTAAAGATATTTCTTGTTTGAGGTACAACATGAAAACAGTAAAACCAGAGTTAAGACATGATGGAAAAGAAAACAAATAATAAAAAGTGTTTTTTTTAAAGATGGCATAATAGTGTATTTGTTTATATTATGTTATTTAATAATTTACCACAGTTTTATTGTTGTTCGCTGATGTATAAACAGATTGACAGCACTGGTTGAACTTCTGTGAAATGATATAAAACCACTTTCATTCACGTAAATATACTTATATAAATCTTTCAATATATCTCTCTCTATATATATTTCTATCCTTATTTCTACATGAACATTAGCCTGACAATGGAATACATGTCCAAAGCTATTTCGGAGAAATGTAATTTCCGCGAAGGTGAAATTGCCATTCAATTACCTCCCTTTTCATAAACTAAGTACGTCGGACTTCCCTTAGCCTCTGACTGAAAGCCTTAGGCTCGGATTTGTCACAATCCGGATTCAGACCTGGATCCAAGTTTTGAATGAATCAACATCCACCTATACCAGACAGGAAGTGAGACCACTGCGAGCGGTCACGATCCGTTGCGATCCGTCGCAATCTGCCAGAACCATTAGGACATGAGCGCCCTGCAGAAATGAAAAGAATGGATGCAATTTGGCATCATTACAATTCTGGATGGCAGAATATCAAATCAGGAGAAATCACTGATTTCTAGAGAAAGAGGATTTTTATTGATCACCCGGATAGCGTATGATTTAGTCAGGTTTGCCCCGAGCAGTGGATTTAGATACCTTTGCATTTGGGACGACAAAAGTAGAATTGTCAAGAAATTAGCTATACTCTACACCCCTGTAGGCATGCAAGGTGCATTTAGAAAGTCAATATTTTTTTCAAAAAAGACAATTTCGCATTTGAAAAAATTGAAGTTTTTTTATTATGGATTTGACTTGAATTTTGTTCTTTCCTGCTTAGAACCCTTGGGCCAGGCATTTACCATCACTTGTGCTGCAGTGACATCAGAAATTGTTCTGATGGAGGTTAAAAACTAAGCCCAACTACACATATAAAATTTGATTTTGAATAATTTTATGAACAAATACAGATGTATGCTTAGCCTAAAATCTTGATGGACATGAGGGGTCATGAGGGGTCATGAAGAACAGCCGTGTTCATCTACGAGACAATTAGCCCAGTTGTGCATGACCTAACAGGTCACACGTCATGCACACATTGGAACAATTTGTTGTTTTCTGATCAATTCTCATACGAGTTGGACATAAATTTGATTTTGAATTTTTGCACATTTACACAATGCTAACAAATTGCAATTGAATATTGATTGAATTCCTTCAGTTGCTATAGAAACTGTCACATTTTCAAAGACTTTGAATTAGTTGGAAAAGCAAATTGGCAAAATTCATTCAAGATTGGTCCGGAATTGGTGACAGCTCGACCTTCTGTAAAATTTGACTTTTCTTTTTGCAATTACGTATCCTTAGGAGCGAGTACGTATCATTGGTTTCTTATCACGTCCATACGTCCCACATTCTTTCTTCCCTAGTACCTTTTTTCTTTCTGTCGCCCTGCTAGATTAGGGCACTGCTCTTTAGGGCATCTCCGGTTGCCTTCAACTTGGAGAGAGTTAACCCTCCATGTTGGAGCAATTGGAGATTCCCTAAAGAGAAATAACTTTGCCTAATCCAGCAGGGAGAGGGTGAACTCAGATTTTAATGTTTTTTTTATTTTTTACCTCTCTCTCTCTCCAATACATGCTGAGCATTTTAACATTCTCTTGGTCTTGGTACACAAATCGTTTGCAATTATTTGTAGAAAAATGTACATACATAGATACTGTTGATTCAAACCGCCATCGTAGCTGACAGTTATGATATGAAATTATGAAAATATGAAACAGAATCAAACTATATTAGAAAATCTTGAGAATTTTTTGAGAGTATATAAAATGGTTTTAGCATCATGAGTCACTTTCTGGAACATATTCTGATATTCACACAGGTAAAGACTGGTTGCAACAGATTATATAACTGTATCTAGATACATTTTGGTAATTCAGTACATATTCCCCTCGGAATGCCATCAATCTGGAAAACACATCCTGTCCTGTCAATCACCGCGATCTTTATCCGGCCATATTTATCCATTCCCTGAAGACATCTTTAAACTGCAATCAGCAGATCCTAATGATCGGGACATTTCGGGACATTTCGGGACTTCATTCAGAAACTAATGAACGCATGAAGGTAGCATTTTACCGTAATCAGTTTGTCAGGTCTGGATGGAAATTCAACCTTGTTATTGGCGATCTGATCGTAATGAACGCAGGCGTTCGTTAGTGAGTCGTAGGTTTCGTCTGGTGGTCGATCCAACGTGCCCGCTTCATCTCCACCCATCATTAGCGGTACCTGAAACCGACAAAGTTTGATCGTGCACTGGCAGCGTCAAATTTGAAATCAATCGGAGAAATGTCGATGCACGTTTCCTGTGTGCAATTATGGGTGCCCTCGTGATTGAAGGAGGAAATTCAACAAGAACGTCCAATGGAAAAATGTCACTCCAAGTGTGGACTTTTTCCCCCAAGCTTTGGTTAATATTTGCTGAATGTTTTTTTTTGTGTTTAATAAGGAATAATTTGCATATGTTCTCATCTAAAAATAAACATTTCAGTGTTTTATGTAATAAGTTTTATGAATCTGGGCCCGTATTCTCGAAACTTCGTAAGTACTAAGAATTTGCATAACTGGGTTTCTGCTTATGTAAATTAATGAAGAGATCTTTTCTCACTAAGAAGTTCTTAGCTAAGAAGTTTCGAGAATACGGGCCCTGGTGATCGTTGATTTCAGAAAGCAAAATTTAAAAAAGAATTATGATTAAATATATACAGACATTGCAGAATAATTAGGTGATTGATTGTTCAGAAAAAGTGTAATATGACATGGATTTGAATCGTAACTTTCCAGAATCAGAATCATAATTGAGGCACAATTCCCGTGACTCCATTTTATATAGATTAGTTTGACGATCCATTCTGATCAAAGACAAACACGTGAAATGTTCAGAATAATTCTTGGATTGCATTCTCCACAATGATAACACGAACAGTTTACATTATAAGGCACTTTCATCAAGCACAGTTGTCACGGCAATTTTGCCGGCCGCAAATCCATATATGGAAGTTGATCCCACGATGAGCAAAGTTTGCCGTTAACTATCACTATTATTGACAACTATGAGATGTAAATACTTGTATTATTATTTTTTTTCAGCCTATCTTTGATTTTCACCAATTTCTCTAACTTAATGCCTCTTTGTTTAAACAGGCGACTATGGAACTTCATTAGCCGCGTACTTGTCGACCCAAACCTCGCCTATTTCACGGAATCAATATCGCCAATCATCGTCGTCTTTGGCTGCTGTGCTGTTTGCTCATCTCTTCATCCTAGTTGGTAAGCATTGTCTCCCTTTCAATTGGAACAAGGCAGTCATATGTTGGAAAGTTTGTTTTGTCAGAAACACTAGACGGCCGATTGTGTGATTTTCTCTTCTTCAGAGGGATATCTATGTGAATCTCGTCAAAAGTAAGTGTCGTGATTTGATAGTTCACATGTTTATGTCAATAGCTTCGTACTTTACCAAGATGTTGAGAAGTTTTAAATGGTGTTTATGTTTCATATATGAATACTTTCTTCATAAAAGTATTTTAATTTGGGGTATTCAAATTTGCACATTTCTCATTTTGCATTCTTTTTGTGTGAATCCTTTTCAATTAACACAATAGTAAAAGAAAGTGTTTCTGTAGGTCTTTTAAGTTTATCTCGTTCTGAAATTTTATTATTGGTGATTATTGCAATTACTTTTGAAGACATTTTCTTGATATTTAGAGCAATTTGGAGTCGTCGAAGTGACAAATATACATTTTAAGTATCTAGACTTCTCTGTAGTTGAAGCCAGTAGATAGATAAGATACCATGAATCTTTCATTCGTCTAGAAACAAATTAATGGTAAAAAATGTTGTAGAAAGTTTGAGTGATGGAGAAAGTGTTTTATGAAAAAAATAGATAGAAAATTGTTCGGATGGAAAGTGGAAGGATATAGAGAGAAAAAAACTAGAGGGATAGGGAGAAAAACTAGAGGGATAGGGAGAAAAACTAGAGGGATAGGGTGATGTATTGAAAGTACAGGAAAATAGGACATAAAAATCGAGGGATAGGATTAGGAAGCAATATTGAACGTGGATGGATAGAGATGGAAGGAAATGGAGTTTTAGAAATTAGTATAGCTGTCATTCAAATTGAGGATGCGAGAGTGAGATATAGATGGAGAAGTGGAGGAACAGGGGGAGATATAAAAGAGATGGAAGAATATGGAAAATGTTGAAGGTTGTGGAATATTGAGAGAATCAAAGTTTTGATAGGAAAGGATGGCGAAAATAGATGGATAGGGAGATAGTGAAAATGGTAGCGGTTGGGAAATAATTATTTGTGAGGGATATGGCGAGATTGGGAGATTAAGGATAAAGATAAAAGAAAAGAAATGTTCAGGACAAACCAAAATTGGGAATTGGCGAAAGTGAAGAAAAATAATTGCGTGACAAATTGAAGAGATAGGAGATGTGGGGTTGGTGAAAGGAGGAAGTACATGTAGGTGGGGTGGTTATGGGCAGGGTGGTTGTGGGTGTGGGTGGTGGGGAGTTTCCGATCACATGCATGGCAACGAAATGAGACATGTAACTTCACTGGCAGATTTTCATTTCAACCGTCCAATATTGAGACTTCAAACATTAATATATTCCATTTCATTGACGCAAAACGTTAATTAAGCCGTGCTGATCAATATGAACCTGGCGTTTGCACGAGGTCGACCGTCCATAGGTATTTACATACGGCATAATGCAGTGTGCCAGTAGACAATCATGCCCAGAAGTGAATGATTGTCTCGCGGATGAATTCTGATGCGTGCGCAGGGAGTTATCAAACCAGCATTTGTTGTCCCGCGATTGGATCCGTGTGTGTGTGCATTACCTTCCTCCATCAACACATATTGCCTAAATGACACATTAGACAAGTAAATTCACATTGACGGCCATATTGATCTGACACAAGTGGATAATGGAAGGCACCTAACGTTAAACCATTACCATTCTTGATCGCGCATTCAATGGCAGTATTAACGTGACATTTACAAGCAAAGACGCATTTATTTTATAATCTGCGTTAAGCAACAGGAAGCTTTTAGTCTATGGCAACAGAATTTATTCCCGCTCCCTGACTTGTTTGGGGAGAGGATTTTTTAGTTAATTGACCGTTTCATAAAAGCTCGGGGATAAAAAAAAAGAGAGTGGCGAAGCCATCAACGCTTCGAGGATGAAATCGGGTGCCGATAGAAGTCGTCTCCTGGAAGGTCGTCGCCATAGATTAAAGAACACAAATTTCTTAGGTCTTTGTCTTAATTATTTATTCCCTAAGGACATTTTTCAATAATTATGACATTCTTTTTGAACTTTTTTTTTCTTTCTAGTCATCGACTTTCATTACTATGGTCTTTGACTGGAGTACCGTAGAGGCTAAATCTGTTCGTATCAGAGTTCAAAATGTTGCTCATATCTAAACACTGTTATCCTAGTTTATTGCTAGTTCTGTTAGTGGAGGGTACAGCTTTGTATGTCAACTGTACAATAAGTAAGAACCGTTTGACCGAAGTGTAGGTACTGACAAATGATCCTGGATTTTAGTCTTATTCGGAATTGAAATTATCATAATGGGAAGATTTATCATCATAGATGTACCGGTTAATCCAGACTTCACTAGGTAATAGGGGTGCCATCTATGCATACTAGATATTACAACTTTAACATTGTGTTATGTTTTAGATATGGATTGCTTTATGATCTTCAGATGTTGACAATATTGCGAAGAATTTGCTATTGGAAATATATGAACGTCTATTATTATCTGGAGCAATTTGGAGGAAGTAGTTTTTTTAGGTATCCGTTCTACGTTAGATTATGATGGAAATAGGTATTGTATATTTTAAATGAAAATTCACCCTTGAAACCAGTTATTTCATGACAATTTTGTACTTGTGCATACAAATATATATTAACTTTATATTGTGCCTTTTGCTTGCAAAGCTGTCTTAATAATTGAAAGAAATATACAGGTTGTGACTAATTATTCGTATTACTAGTAAGTTGTATTGGTTATTACCATAGTAAGTTGTATTGATTATTACCATGCTTGTAAATTCATAGGTCGTGTTTCGAAAAGTAATAGCTCTAGATCTCTGGCAAGGAGATTTCTTTTTACAAATTAAAAACACAGTTGCGTATGTAACTAATTCATGTCAAACACTATTTCCCTTGAAACTAGGTAATGCATTGAGTCAAAGCTAATTTTTTTCGGCTCCTGTGGCAATGCTTTCGTTGTGAGTTTAATGAAACCTGTCACTTTTGTTTTCTCTGGCAATGTCAACAAAGATAATCGTTTACAATAATGTAATCAGTAATTGTACCGTCAACACGGCAGTACAAATGCATTTAACTGTGAATAGGAGCTTTGCTTATTGCAGTGCAGTAGTTCGTGGCAACGTTTAGATAGACGGCCAAAACTCATTAGCGGCATCACATGGTCACCAAAGAAGACAATAGCTGATCGATCGACGGTGATCTTTGTGTTTTTGTGATTTGAATACAATTGCCCACAGTTACGTTCTACTCGGCAAACAAGAATAGATTTCTTAATACAGTGAGACCCCGCTATAACGGTCTCCGACATAACGGTTTCTCCGCTTACCGGTCAACTTTTAACCAATGCAGATTTCCTAATATATAATTTAACTCAATACAATGGTTATACGCTTTTCCGTTTCCGGTCGGCCAAAATCAAGGACCAAAGTGTAAATTGTACGTTATTTTGCTCCAATATACCGGACAAAGAGCCAATTCCTTAGACCGAGTTGGCGGTTTGTGCCGTAATTGCATTGAAGTTGTCGTCATCGAGCGTCGCGTAATTAGACTGTTGTTTTAATCATCACCAACTGAAGACGATCATTAGTGTCAAATGATCTTGGGTTAAGGCACTCTGTCCAAGCTGGGGTAATATAAGGCGACAGTCCCGATGTCGAAATCAATTCTACTGACATGATGGCTGTCCCACCAGCTAAACGTAAGAGAAATTGCGTGACTGTGTCTGAAATATGTCAGTATAAACTCAAACATCCGAGCGCAAACCTTGAGACAATAAGGGCTTACTTTGCTGATCAGCTAGGACACGATTTAGGTAAATCTACCGTAGGCGACATTCTCAGATCCAAGGATAAGTGGTTAGCTATGGAAGACTCGGCACGTGCGCGTGCTAAGCCGGCTGAACATGTGAAGCTTGAAGAAGCGCTACTTCTTTGGATAAACAATATGACTAGTCGTAATGCAGCAGTAAATGACATGATGATTATGGAAAAAGCTAGGGAAATTGGGCCGAGATTAGACATCACTAACTTTGCTTATTCACGGGGATGGCTGGCTAGATTTAAAGGACGTCACAATCTCAGAAAGCGAGTTTATGAAGGGGAGGCTGCAAGCGCGTACATGACAGACTAGGACCAAACTACACTCTCGCCACTCAATCCGTCAAAGGTGTAAAGAAATCGAAAGAGAGAATCACTGTTGCACTTTGTTCAAATTCGACAGGTTCCGTTAAGATCAAGCCATTTGTCATTGGAAAAGCTAGGCGCCCGAGGTGTTTCACTGCAAACTTTAATCCAGAACTCTATGTACGGTATCGCTTCAACAAGAAGGCGTGGATGACACAAGATCTCTTCAACGATTGGTTGAAAACATTTGACAGACAGATGAGATTAGCTCATAGACACGTGATTCTATTGCTCCACCTAATACGACCGCCAACATTCAGCCGATGGATGCATGGATCATTCGATGTTTCAAAGCCTACTACGAACGTCAACTCGTCCGACTCTTCATCCAGTGTGCAGAAGACGATGTTCCACAAATCGTCACACTCCGGCAGTCTATCAGATTTGTCAAAACAGCATGGGATGATGTGTCAGATGGTAAATTGATTCAACCACGTGGAAATCATGCCAGTCCAAGACGAAGAAGAAAACATGGCTCTTTCTGCTCTCCATGACGCGATTGCATGCTTCCAAGAAGATGGTGATGAACTGATGAATGCAGAGACCTATGTGGACATTGATCAGTGTGAGCAGACGGAACCTGAACTGACCGAGGATGACATAGTAGCTGCTGTTACTGCTGGAGAACAAGACGAGGACGTAGAAGGCGGTGACGCTGCGGACGAACAGAGCGCCGACGAGGACGAACCACTGACAAAGAAGAAAGCCGGACAATGCCTCGAATATGTGCTGCGCTACTTCGAGTCCCTGGGGCACCGTGAAGGTTCTACTATGACACTGGCCCTGAGTACCATTCTAACAATGGTTACTCAGACTGTACGTCAAAGCAACATACTGAACTTTTTCAAGTGACAGTTTGAGTAAATGATTGATTGAATACATGATTGTATACTTAGTGCTTGAATGAGTGTTGTTATTGCACACTGAATAAAGATATTGTTACGTGTTTCACATTAGTTGTCGTAATTGTTGAATACAGTTATAACTGTTGCAGTATTATTTATGTAAAATGTGTAAGCGTGTCCTCTGGGGTCTAAACTATTTCCTGTGTTATTATCAATCGCATGCGGGCATCTAGTATAAAATATATATGATACATTCGCGTGAATATTGCTTTCACTAACAAGTAAAATAAAGATTCATCATGTTTCTCGATACTA
>JAVCKZ010102320.1:0-10874 GCA_034780755.1 Lepetodrilus elevatus
TATGGGTAATTTATTAATTGTATCATGTTCTACACGAGCAAAGAAAGCTTACTGTGAAATTTGGGCATATTTGTTCTATTGAAAAGGTTATATAACCGCTTAGCAACAATGTCGTGTTACAATACATGCGTTTCCTTAAATTTTTCTTTCAGTATAGTATGCCTTTAATAATTCCTATTGAAGAAATACATTCTGGGTAATAATGCCACATAATTATTGTATTTTACTTTAAAAATGTAAACAACTCTTTTTAAACAGATCTTAACTTAATAAATATTTAAACAAAGAAGTCTAATTGTTGGTTTCAATATCCTGGCATCGGCACCAAATATGGTAAGTACAAAGCTATATGGGCGAGGCAAATACTGTGGAACTTCCTCTTCAAACACTTAGTATCTGTGGTATGAAGACGTGCAGAAAGGTGATGATTCAAGCCTCAACCTCGACCTCATCGTACTTATAAATACGTGAACAGATCGGTGTTTTGTATTGGGGCTTAGAGCCACTTTCAAGATTATTTCACTTATAAATATCACGGCTCTCGGAGCAGAAGGAAACCGCAATCGTTTTGTAGCACAGACTTTTGTTGTAAACCTGTGAGTACCGGCTGGTACTGACAGACCAAGGATGATAACTGCATTCTCACGGTACAGACAGCGCATCCTATCAATATCAATGTCAGAATCGTAACTTTCGCGAACACTGATGCCGGATTTGAATCTGGAACCTTTGGCTTTGAAGTCCACTTTGCGCTACCACTCAAAACCGGATATATATACTGAAGGTAAAAAGTTTGGCAACACCAGTATTCTTTGGCAAGCCGGATAAGCTCCCCCTCTTGAATACGCCCCTGGTATAGCACTCCTCTGCAGTTAAACGTCAGCAATATCAAACATATAAACCCAGAACACAACTTCTCTTTTAAATCTGTGTTTTATTAGGAAACCAATGGCTGAATGAAACAGTCACCGAACATTTTCAAAACAAATAATTTGCGCGTATTAAACCTATATCATATTCCAGACCAAATAAACAACAAACTAGATGGAAAATGGACTCATTTTCGTCATGAAGTTCGTTTTTTAAGTAGTCCTAGACCAAGTGCCACTTCTGAAAATATAAACGATATAAATATTTATACAACTACAGCAAAATGGTGTAAATGACATACAGATGTACATAATGGTCCCCTCTGAGAGGTATCCCAACAAATGGTCCCACCCAGCCAATCGGAACCTGATTTTGATCCACGTGTTTTGACGAAAACCGCACATCTCGGTAGTTGTCATAGCAACTTGCTACATCAACAACATATCCGTGTCGGTGTGGACCTATTGGGCACCTGCAGTTGCCCCCAACAATAAGAAGGTTAAATGAAATAAACGTAAACTCTGATAGAACAGTAAGCTGCAGCTTAGTAACGAATTGTAAAGTTTACATTCCAGGGTCTGTATTCACGAAAGGGTTTAACCCTCTATCTCCCTGCTGGAGGCGACTGGAGATGCCCTGAAGAGCAGTGTCTGTGCTTAATCCAGCAGGGAGAGGGTTACGTCAGTTTCTTCAAACACTTTCATGAATACGTCGCCAGGTTTTCAACTGTTGGACTTCCCATACATGTGATATGGCCGTTCACGAACATTGCATAGTCAAAACAAGACCCAGCGATCTATAACCGCTCAAATTGGAAACAAGTATACATTTTACCAAATTGACAATCTATAAAAAAAATGGAACATTCTTTTCCATTGGTGATCTATTATTGAACATTGTCATATAATATATTATACATAATATTAATATTCTATATATATTTCATAATTGTGACCACTTATTTCCATAGATATTCCAAATCACCACGCATTGTCCCAAATATATATTTATATTCTAAATAATTTCAACATTGTAAAAATACTATCATCCTTTATTTTCATCCTTATTCTTCCACGGAACTCTGAATAATTAATATAAAAACTTAATGTCATAGATCAAATTGCATTACATAATATATGACATCAATATTTTATAAATAATTATTGATTGTTATGTGGTTCTTCATGATCTAGAGCAATACAAAAAATGTCCATATTAACTCTCTCCCTGCTGGATTAAGCACAGACTGCTCTTTTGCGCATCTCCAGTTGCCTCCAGCATAGAGAGGGTTAATATTAACATGAACTTAAATCTAAGGCAAGTACTACTGTGGAAAACAGTGTAGAGCGTGGAAAATGTGTTGTTACAACGTATACAGTGTATAGTCCGAAGTCTACCCATTGTGTAGAGGTATTGTCATCCTTCACAATTCACACAACGTTCAACAATAGGCATCGACACAATAGGCATTGACACAATAGACAATAGCGCAATAACTATCGACAGATCATTCAGTCGTGCTGCTTAAAAACAAAATATTTCTCTCAAATTCCATAAAAAAAATAATATATATATCCGTTCTATCTTCCCTCCTAGAATTAGCCGATTATGACTGATTTGCCGTGAGACTACTCTATAGTGTTAGGCATAATATGATACAGCATAGCAAGTGTAACACGCGTAATAGTATTATAAAGGCATGTGTACTCAATGAAGATGCTACATGCATGTTTTAATAAGCATACACATTGTAGAAAACAGCTATACAACCAGTGTAAAAATTATCTACAAAATCATCCCGTTTATTCATGAGGTGTTGATTTTTACACATTTCTTTTTTTACATTTACAATAAATTTACCAGGATAAGGCATGACAAAGTTTTTCTCAAAACTTTTCGGGTGAATCCAACTTCCATTCAAAGGTAACGTAGTCTACAAAATATACTTCACGACTTCATAATCAAGTATCAAAACTGTTGCAATCTTGGACAAAAATATGAATGAATATACCAACAACAAAAGTATCGGTGAAAAAACTATTATAGACCTTTGCTATATCTGATTAAAGATGAGAAACTTGACATTTCAAAATATACAAAGAGCGGAATAGTACTCCATAGTACTGTGTATCGATTCTCGAAAGTTCTCAAATCCATTATTAGACCATAGCGCTCCAGTAAGTACCCGATCGCCAATTGATTGAATTAATACTTTACGTCGCAGCAGGAATCTTTCATTTTACGCGACGACTCCCCGTACAAGAGATCGCTACGCGAGTGCTTGTGGTCTCTTAGTAGATATGAGAGCTTAAGGAAATGATACCTTGGATAGTACTGTGGATAGCATTAATAGTACTGGATAGAGGGCATCAGGATATACAGAGTAATATATTCATAGTACGATGAATCGGCAAACATACATGGTCCAATATTCAAGCTTGTACACGTGTAATACAGAAACGGAGGCCTTCGATAATAATGACGATAATGTTCCTACTATGACCGCGTGGTATACAATATATATAATATTATGGATTCAACTATTTTTTTTGAGACAAATGGAATATAATTTTTGGGAAAATCAAGTTTTAAGAATGGCAGTAATAATATCACATAAACATGTTCCCGATCAGCTTCAACCTTGAAGGTGACATCGAAAGATATTTCTGCAAACATTGTAGTGATTAAACATTAATTTCCCTTCAATACAGGGATTCTATGTTAATTTCAATTTGGATCACACCCCACACATAGGCATTGTTTCTCGGCTCCCATTTACACTACGAGACCACAGCGTTCTCGTACGCGTCCGATCTGATAGTCATGAAAGTTCTATGGTCTTAGTACGTACGAGATCTTCAAGAAACGATACCTGTGATAACGATGTCTCCTTAGGTTGAAACTGAACCGGTACAGATTTTGAGGATAGCACAGTAGCACTTGTCAGTTAGGTTCTTGGTGCAAAATAAGTTAGCGTATACTGATGAATAAATTAACTTGTTCGTCAACTACACATATAATGGTATGTGAATTATGCAAACTATGTCGTAACGATATACGTGAATTCGCTACTGTGAATTATTCTCTCACGTACATACGGTATTGTTTAAATGGCTCTAATACAATGACCCCTCCCCCACCCCCACTGCATGGTAGAGTGATTTAATATTAAAAGGCAAGCAATATCACGAGGCTTAAACGTAGATATCCGACGATTTGATTGGTGCATAATATAATTAACTTAACGTTTGATTGGAAAGTAAAATTGTACCTTGAAAGACGACCGTATTACACCTATAACCTAGGTTGAGAATCAAACTCGGAATATCTTACAGATAAGCTAACAGACCTATATTCACATAAAGAACAACAATTCAAAGTATAATCATCAATTGATTTCCTGCTTATGTCGCTGCGGGGGAAGAAAAAGAAATCACCCATACGCGACGATCAAAGTATATCAAACTATTTGATCGCGATACAGTATATTTGAGGCAAGTGACAGCGTATGTACACAATACGCTATATATTACGCAAGAGACTGCGCACAGATCTGGTGAAAAAAAAATATATAAAAAAAAAATTAAATAAAAAAAATCACTCTCGACCATGCAGTGACGATAACATGTTTTAGAAATTTGTTAAATATTGATCTTTGACTTTTTCGCTCATTGTAATCCGTCCATCATTGGCGCCTGAGCCTCCTTCGACAGAGCTTCCTGGCGCTCGCGCTTGTACGGGTTGTCCAAGGTCATGAGACACGCGAACACCGTCATCACCATGTTCCTCTTGCCCTCCACGATGTCTTCCGGGAGGGCGTACACTCGCGCTCCAATCTTCCGCGCCAAACTGATGGCATATTTTGCGTTATTAAAATGTTTCTGGAAATGAAAAATTAATGAATTAATGTTTTACGATTTAAATATTTTTTTTTTTAAAGACATTCATTCCGAATCCAATGCTAGAATATGTTATTATTTGTAAAATTGTAAAAGAATATTATTATTATTATTATTATCAGTACAATTTGCAATAAGTTAGTCCATACAGAGATATTGTTACTCACATTATCTTTATTATTATTATTTGTAAAATTTGCGAATAAGTTAATTTCAACATAGGAGCCATTACTACTCACATTATCAGCGTCACCCTGATTGACGAGATCCCATTTGACGACGCCAGGTCGAATTTTGTCGATCAAAGTCAGGATGATCGTGCCGTCGTTGATCGCTGGGTCTCCGAAGCTGCGAATTTTCTGTGTGCCATCCAGCTGAAATAACGCACAATTAAAAGGCATATTATCACAGATTAAGTTGCCATCTTGAACCAAATTAGTTAAAAATGCAAAGTAGATACATTTAACATACATATAATGTCTTTTGTACCTCCAAATATCTTTTCACCGCTGTAGAATAGGGAAAATTCCATTGCAGTTTACAGTATCAGTAAAACATGAATAATCTAATATTGGTAACGTACTGTAAAATTTCAATTTCCTATAGTCTACTAGACTAAGGGGAATAACTCGTTTTCTGGGCAATCAGTTTGTTTATTTACATGACTGCTAGGTGCATGTGACCTCTCAACCGTCTGACAGAGGACCAATCACAGTGAACCTTTCTAACGTCGTTTCATATTACATATGAGCAATAATAATAATGGGTACAGGTAAAATCACAAGTATGTGTATGTACTAAAAAATATCAGTCGTAGGTGGCTCATAAGTGTGAGTTATTTTTTACATTACGGTGTGAATATTTCACCTATATGTTATATAAACTGTGGGCGTGGCAGAAGCTACCTACCCTGTGATTGGCCCAGGCAATGATGTCCTGATCGGGGATTGGCTTGTCGGAATCGGCCAGTTCGGTTAACAACTTCAATGTGTACGCACGCATCAGCTGCCAAACCAATGCTGAAACACCACAGAAAATAAATGTTTTTACAATAATTTAATTCTAAAAAATATGAATGTAATTAAATGAATTTAATTAAAATTAAAACATTAAACATTAAAATTCAAAAGTTGTGTGACAATATTGATGCATGCACTCAAATAGAACTAACCCTAAGATACTTGTATTTATGGATCTAGACGTGGCAGTCATGCGGTCCAGTACTTACCCAATGTAATAGTGGGGTTTCCATCGCGGATGTCCTCACCACCGATGTTCACTACAGAGAGTTGGATATCTTTAGCACAGTCCACGGCATAGTTGCAGTTTTCTGTGAAAGAAATAAGCGAAAAAAACCTATTTACATGGCTGTTCATCGACTGTAAAGTAAAGATCTTGATCTCTATCTCCCATTGTTGTGCGCATACTTATGACGACTTGATTTATCAGAAAGAGGCTAGCCACTTTGAAGGTTACAAGGGGTATGTCACATGACAGCGAAAGTTCAAATCAAGCAACCTGGCTCACTCCCGTCCAACTGAAATGCGCCGGTCACCAGACACTGGTACATCGGCCAGAAATTTGTCGGGTAACTTGCAAATAATGTGATCTAGCCACCAGAAGTAATCTAGACAGGGCAAGCCACACCTAGCTGATTTTATCAAAAGAAACGCCACTTTACTGTCAACTAAAGATCTTTATTAAGGGGAGTTAACTATCTTGATTGTCTCCCCTTATTGTGAACATTGGGTAGTGCTCTTTTCTAGCTGTTCTGTCTGTACTTTCTGTCCGAGATATGCGCAGTTACAAAGGATCAACACTGCACAGTGCAACTGCGCATGTCTGGGACAGAAAGTACAGACAGAACAGCTAGAACAGTGTAACTGTGTATGTCTCTGACAGAAAGTACAGACACAACAGGGGTGCGTTCAAGCTAGAATACAAGAATACAATACTTTTCCCTACATGTATTGCTCGTTGAATGGCTTTGTGCATATCGCTTTTCCTACACAGCATCCAGATCCGTAGTGAAAAGTATTAATTTAATACGTATTGTTATGGGTGCTGGCTGAACGGCTTCTGTAGCAATACATATCGATAGCTAGCCTGGGATAAATTAGTGTTGAGGCTGGCCAAGCACTGACATACATTTTTCAAAGTGTTTGGCGACACTGATAGCATAGACAGATTTTTTAATTATTATATTTGACATATTAAGTGCTCTGCAGCAATAAACTCCCTTTAAACTATTTAAAATAATTATGATATATCGTACCTAATAACTGCCACCATTTTGAAACTACTAGGTATTTGTTCTATAATCGACCAACAAGTCTAACCGGTCCTTTCCGATTGGATGGTTATTTATAAAGTCGAGGTGTCCCAGTGCACACAACTTGTTATATGCCCATATATCGTCTTCAATATGAACAGCTGAGAACATGAGCTGTTTGAATTTCAATTTACAAAGTACTTGTTCTAGCACAGCAGGGATCGTGACATTACCAAATGTCTAACTGACTTTCTATTTTTGTTTGAATTATTTTTCCTCGTAGGATACAAAATTTAAAAAAAGAATTAAGTGAGATATGTGCAGAAAATATAGCTTGCAATTTTGAAAACCCATCGATATCAATACTGACTATAATCTGACTGAGAAAGGAAGTGACAAATATTGTGTGATCAGTTTACTGCTTTACGTCACTGCAGGAATATTTCACCTGTATGCGATGAATTAGAGCAAACCATTATATCAACAAACTATGAATTACATTTATCATAATATCTCTCCGAAAGGCACACTAAAATTTGAAGCCATGCACATGCTAAGTTCAGGTATATTGCCGTTATTATCGTCAGCTGGAAAAGCCAGAGGCCTAGTCATAAAATATTTGTAACAGTAACGATATGAAAATATAATTAGGTTTTAAACATTTAACATATTTTCTTTGCAGTTTTGTCTGGGATGCATCAGGAACAGTAATCATATGAAAATAGAACTGTTGGTTTTAAACATTTCCACACATTTTCTTTGCAGTTTCGTCTGGGATGCATCAACCACGGAGACGGAAGAAGCGGCCGATCCACGGGATCAAGACGGTGGCGGTGTCTCGCAGTCGGTCCGGCTACGGCTTCACCATCTCGGGACAACATCCGTGCGTGCTCAGCTGTATCGTGTCCGGGAGTCCAGCCGACTTGGCCGGTCTCAAGCCCGGGGACTATCTCGTGTCCGTCAACAACGAGAATGTGTCGCGGTACAGCCACGACGATGTGGTCCGCATGGTCGGGTCGTCGACAGGAACGTTAGAGCTGCAAGTCGCGGAGAACTACAACAGTTCCGATTCTTCTGAGGATGACTACCCGCCGCGGACTAAGTCGCGGTATCCCAATCGTGTCCGGGCACGGGGGATCCATGATCGGAATCCTAAGGACAGACATTCTGCTTCTGAGCTGAATGGGAGAGTTAGTCGCGGGGTGGAAGCGCGGGGCGATGTCCCGAGACATAAACACAGGATTGTGATTGGTGGAGAGTCGGAGACGTCCCAAACTTCCTCACTAACCGAGGGAACGTCTCAAGAAAGGATTTACTCTTCAGATCAGTCAGCTTTTCATCAGTATAACCCAGGAGGCAAGAATTCACGGACAAGTTTAAAACAACTCCGAGATTCCACGTCCAACTTGCCCAGACTCGATCACAACTCGCGGTCGTCTTTGCATAAACATGACAAACATAAACCACCCCCACCACATCGAAGCTCAAAGTCCTCTCTAAATAATGGCCAGCAGACATCGAAATCCAGCCTGAATAGCATGGAGAACGCCACGATATCGTCCACCGGTTCCGTGCAGTTTCAGGAACTTCATTCCCAGAACATCTCTGGCTTCCAAGGGATGTTTCCAACTTCCGGACTCGCGTCGTCTCACGGACTCTCGACATCCGGAATGTCGGACCAGTTACAGTTTAACGAGGATCTGCAGCAGGACGTGGACGAGGTTGGTGCCGCTGCTGCTGCTGCAAGTCCCGGTTACCCCGAGGACGATGACAGTTTCGACATGCAGCAAGTGACGGACACGATCAGAGCCGTCGTTGGTTACATCGGGTCCATCGAGATGCCGAGCAACTCCAGCCGGCCTCACCAGAGGATACAGTCTCTGAGGAACGCGGTGCGTCGACTCCGGATCGAGCAGAAGATCCACACGTTGGTGCTGATGGAGGTGGATGGTGAAGGCGTGAAGCTGACCAACTCCATGGGTGCCAGCATCGCGCACTACCCCGTCGACAGGCTGGCGTTCAGTGGAGTGTGTCCTGACGATAAACGTTTTTTCGGGATCGTGACATTACACAGTCCGAGCGACGACATGAGCGAGATCAGCCAGCCACAAGACGACGCCCCCCCAGCCAGCTCATGCCACATCTTCATGGTTGATCCCGAACTCAGATCTCACAATATGCACGCTCAAAAAGCCAAAGCTTTCAACATTCAGTGTACTGTCGACCCAGAGACACAACGGTGCTTGGAGTTTCCTCGTTCAGCTACTCCCATAATCCTGTGCGTTGCCAACCTGTATAAAGACCGACCTCGCGGTGTTTACGAGAACGACATCGTCCAATCGCAAGCTCTGGCAGATCCGGTCCATGCTGTTGAGCGTAGCAGCAGTAACAGCAGTAACAGTGACAGTGGGCTGGGGTTCGGACGCGATGACAAAGCCAACGATCGCGTGTACGTGGTAGACATGCCTGTGGAACCACCCCGGCAGCCGGAAGTCTCGGTCAGTGTCCCGCCGGTCCGCCGCGGGCTGCAGCACGTCTCTCCAGACAACCAGACGATGACCCTGCCCAGACACAAGTTCGCCCGGCCGCAGTCGGCCATGGAGATGAGACGCGGCCTGAACACGTCGACCTCCAGCGAGGAGTTCTGGCAGAGTGGCGGTAGCAAGCTGAACCCCCGCGCCATGCCGGATCCCATCGCACTCTGGCGAGCGAGGTCATCGGACGACCTCGACCGACAGAACAACGCGGAGACGCTGCGGCAGAGCATGCACAGGCTGCTTCAGGCACGACAGAGACACGCCAGCGAGCAGAACGTCAGCAGCGACACGGAATCGCAGGACTCGCGCGACGGCTTCCTCAGCAGGAGCGGCTTCTCGGTGCCGCGACCGAGATCGGCACCCTTCGCTCAGTTGAACTACGTCAAAACTGAAAAGGTCGAGACTGTAGACTTGGCGAGGATGAGTCCCCGGGCGTTGTACGGCCGCTCAAAGTACGCAGGGAGGTCTCCGTCCGCGCCACCTATTCCGTATTTCCATGGCGGCGATGACGACGATGACTCGGATGAAGAAGACGACCCGTTTGTCCGCAGCATCATATCACGGCTGAACAGAGACCGAGCGCTGGGCTTCTCCAGGGACGTCGACCCCAGACGATTCTCCGAGGGTTTTGGGCTCGCAAAAAAGGTGGGTTAACTTTTGCCATATATGTGTTTTTAGGTATATTTTTTTATAATGTTTATTATTATATATATGTTATTAGTATGAATATCAGAATATCGCCTGTGTTTTCGGTAACACAACTGACCATATTAAAAGAATGTTACTACAGTATTAATATTTTTTCAAGAATTTTCGGTTATGAAAAATATATTTTATGATGCTGACCCTCGACCTACAGATGTCTTTGAACAAAATTTGATGCTCCACCACAAACGGTAAGTTTTAGAAGATTCTGACGAGCACTCGTCTTCCAAGCGTGCAATTTATCTCTCCCCAAAACAGGAGAATCTACCCAGGAATATACTCATAGACCATTTCATACGTACAGCACTAAAATTGTAAAAGCAATAAGATGACAAGTGAAGAATCAAGTAACTAGATTTGATTACCATATGTTTAATGTTAATGCTGTCATGACACCTCGGCCCATCGCCCATCAGCAATTTGCCGATTTATTTTTCAAATGTCCGAAATAGCATGTTTAAAGGCATAATATCACAGTTGATAGGCCTGGTTAATGGACAAACGAATTTCGATATGAGACTAATTACGCTTGATTTATCCACCTGAAAGTTGTTATTTAGTGATGTACTTGATCCCCAACACTCGATAGTT
>JAVCKZ010102331.1:0-10874 GCA_034780755.1 Lepetodrilus elevatus
TATATATATAGTTGCGTTGTACGCATTCGTTTATAATTCTAATTCTACTTCTTGAATATTTGGTTACAATGTACTCAAGGACTATTACTCTAGCAATATTGACATTGGTAATTATATGTGTGCTCTACTGGTATCGCTAATTGTACATACTGTCGTCTTCAGAGAAGTTGCTGACGTCTGCCGACCCCGCCCTCTTCTACTTCATCAGTCAGGGCGCCCTCACCGTTGACGGTATCGACGACGTAGAGGAAATGCAGCTCACAGACGTAAGTTTGACATCAGCGCGTCGACCACTGAACAAAGCGGAGCTATGATAGCAATTTTCAATATTAAAATTCATCATATCTGTTTCCAGAATGCCTTCGATATTCTGGGCTTCACGCAGGAAGAGAAGAACAGTATGTACAAGTGTACGGGTTCTATCATGCACTTTGGTGAGCTCAAGTTCAAACAGAGAGGCGAGCAAGCCGAAACCGATGGAACCGTCGGTGAGTTCAGTATTTGCATAGACACAGATGAATGTGTTGTTCGTACATATGGACATATTACATTGAAACATGTGAATATTTTAGTCGTGTATGTCAATATTACATTGAAACATGTGAATATTTTAGTCGTGTATATCAATATTACATTGAAACATAGGTGAGTGTTTTATTCTTATATATATATGTCCATGTTACAGGTGAATATAGTATTCGCATATTCCTATATTGCATGGAAACATGTGTGAAGGTTTTATTCGGTTACTAGTATGTCCATACTGCACGTAGATATAGGTGGAAGTTATATTCGTATATATCCAGATTGCAGATAAATATAAGTGAATGCTTTGTTTGTATATCCCAGCAAGGTAATATCAGTGAATGCTTTATTCAGCGAATGTGATGTGTGTATACAGCAAGAGAATGTGCTGTAGTGTTGTATGGTTATTGTTCTGTGGGTGAGTATTAAATTGTAAGTAAGAATTAGATTATAAATTGATTGCATAGTACTCATAGATACATCAGTGTTTACTGTGTTACCGTCCAACATCCGGGTCCAACATGTACGTATTGAAGAAAAGACATTGAGTACTTGATGTAATATACACTCCTCTATTCATATGATATTATATATACTAGTATACATTATATATATGTCGAGCTATTAAATATTGCAACAATACTGGAGATCGATATGTTATGCAATGTTTGTATAGAATGTGCGTTATGTTTTGCCAAATTTCGATTTTACATAGCTTTTGTGGGCTTGATTTGTGGGCTTGATATATTGTGGATAAGTAGTATAGTTATATCCACACACGCTTTTTTCATCGACCTAAATATTTACGATTTGGTGTTGAAATGTGTGGAAGTTGATTGATACCTGTTCTAGAAGACGCTGGTGAGCTTTCTTTCAGATGGAATGGTTGCATGACATATGCTACAACCACGAGCCTATGCGCCTCATAATGCTGACATGCTTATCATGGAATATTAAACTTTTATGAAAATGTCTTAACCCATAAGATAACAATGCAGCAAGCCAGTTTCATCAACACTCGTGTTATTGTTATTCTCAGCGAAGCAGTTGAAAACACTTGCATCCAAAGCAGTCACGGGCAGTCAACACTCAGGGTTAAAGGTCAAACGAAACAGGTGCCCCCTTCAGAACTATATGAGTTGTTCCCCTTTAAGTCAACATGCACGTGCCTTCCGACTTCGGTGACCCAGCTCGCCATATTTTCCATCTCTTTTCCGAAAACCTCTAATAATTTTGTTCTGACTTGCAGCGAAGTTCCCGATTTTCACAGGAACCCAAGAACTAATTACCAAGACTGTTAATCCAGTTTCATGAAAAGTGCTGTCGCCAATTTGAAGATGTATATTGTAGACAAATAAACAATATTATGTTTGAAAACTATATATTTGCGAAATTAAATATTCTTAGTCAATATACTTTTTTTTCGTTAAAGAATGTTTCAAAATATATGTCATAACTGAAAATATATACCCCAATTATTTGCATTAACACTTAAACTTTGGATCCGAAATATAGAACAAATTGGCAATAGCACTACAGTGGAAACACGTGAAAAACCTGAAATGATACTCCTTAATTCCATAAAATAAATTATCTGTGTTTCTTCCCCGTCATATTACAACTCTATGCCCTAATATAAAACAAACTTCTCTAACGTTTTACCAGCTTACTTATACTAATTTCTATCGTTTGGTTTTCATAACACACAATTCACCATTCATACTGAGAACGACGCTTATTAATATACAGAGCAAATTCATATATTTCAGTGAGCAGTAACTTATCGCTTGGAAGTTGATGATTATTAGTAAGAGTCATATTTCACAAAAGCTGATCGACGTTGTTGTGGATGTGTAGCTAAGTAATGAACATTGGAATGCTTAGAATAGATGCACTTTATAGAAGCGATGCTAGCGGTAGAATAGTAATTGTTCATTCTTGTAAATGAATGCTGCTTCTAGTTTTCACAAGCGCATTCATTACGGTTTCGATATTGCAGAGTCTGAGAAAGTGGCCTTCCTTTTGGGTGTCAACACCGGGGATCTGATGAAGGGTCTCCTCAAGCCAAAGATCAAGGTCGGAAACGAATACGTGACCCAGGGTCGTACCAAGAATCAGGTAAGCTACAACGTGACAAGTGCTGACTGAGTAAGCTACACGACATACAGCAAGCATTCCAGAACATATAAACGCTGATCATGTTTTCACATACTTTGCAAATGCTGGATAGTATACTAACTGTGATTCTAGTTTGTATTTTGTAAGTTCTCTACTCTGATTCCAGTTAATTTCTTTACTCTGATTCCAGTTTGTATAGTATAAGTTCGGGATTCTATGATGTAGATTATGGACTGATTCCGGTTTGTGTGTTATAGGTCGTGTACTCTGTGGCTGCCTTGTCCAAGTCTATATACGATCGTATGTTCGGATGGCTGGTTAAGCGAGTCAACAAGACTCTTGACACGAAGAAACCTAGGCAGTTCTTCATTGGTGTGCTGGATATCGCTGGTTTCGAGATCTTCGACGTAAGTATCAATGAAAATAACGCGATGTACATTTCTGGTTTGATAAGATGACTGCGAGGAAATTCACCTCTGTATGCAGAAGAATGATCGCATACAGTGATAGGGGGAACCAACCACCATGGTGTTACTTGTGGATCTGTGTGAGTACTTAAATCATGTTTGACTTAGCCAGCTGGTTATAGTATCTTCTCGTTGTTTACAGTTCAACAGTTTTGAGCAGCTGTGCATCAACTACACCAACGAGCGACTTCAGCAGTTCTTCAACCACCACATGTTCGTGCTGGAACAGGAAGAATACAAGAAGGAAGGCATTGAGTGGACGTTCATTGACTTTGGTATGGATCTGCAGGCCTGCATCGATCTCATTGAAAAGGTAAACTATCACCTTCTAGCAATATGCATTATGTAATCCTATTACGAACATAAAAAATACCGTTGAAACGTGAGAAAGAAAGAGAGATATTTAGTGTTTGTGTGTGTATGTGTATATGCGTATGTGTGTGTTTGTGTGTATGTGTGTGTGTGTGTGTGTGTGTGTGTGTGTGTGTGTCTATGACTGTATGTGTGTGTTGTCTGTGTGTGATATACTGAGAGAGAGAGAGAGAGAGAGAGAGAGAGGAGAGGGAGATAGACATAGACAAAGCGAGATAGACAGGAAAACAGAGATGAAATGTGATAGAGAGAGAAAGACAGAAAGAGAGAACAAGTGAGAGAAAGTTCATAACGAAAGTAGGAATGATATTGTATGATGACGTGTTACTGTATATTCTCTGAGATTGTAATAAAACAAGTGGAAACCTGCTCTCTGTAACAGCCCATGGGTCTGCTGTCCATCCTCGAGGAGGAGTGCATGTTCCCCAAGGCCTCTGACAAGACCTTCCAGGACAAGCTGTTTACCAACCACATGGGCAAATCTCCCAACTTTGGAAAGCCTCTCAAGGGAACCAAGGGTGCTGGAAACGCGCACTTCGGATTGAAGCATTACGCTGGCACGGTATGTCTATTCCTAACCTGTACGGCAATAGTTTTGATGTCGAATTTAATTAATATTAGTAGGGAAACTGGGTTCATGATGAATATAATATTGTATTATACAATATATTGTATGATATCCATAGTATAGGCATCACAAGCTATGTAGGATCATGGTTTCATTTTTAATATCACATTCTAATGTGCATATTTTTACCAGAAAGTAGGCTCTATACCAATAACCAATGAAGACGTTTCGTGACGATAGTTTACGGATGTTCTCTCTGGATATTTAGATTCTGACTAGACTTGTTTCTGTCTAATGCAGGTGCCGTACAACATTAGCGGCTGGCTGGACAAGAACAAGGATCCCCTGAACGAGACTGTGGTGGAGCTGCTCTCCCACTCCAAGGAGGCGCTTGTCCAGGCTCTGTTCGCTCCCCCTGAAGGTAGGTACCACAAGGGAGACCAATCAGTAATGAGGAGGTCATCTTAGGTCGGATTGCTGTTAATGACTGTGGTGTTCTACACGGTTGAAGCCTTGTTTCTGCCATAAGCTTATAGTGAATGGAAAGGGAGGTTCGTTTTCAAATCACACAAGGGTGAATCAAGTAAACTGTTGTGTTGATGTTTCAATGCATACAACGAAATGAGAAGGTAAAACTGTTATATATAGATCGTTTATAAATTCAAAGACAGAAGTCATCTATATATCTATTACAATGTTTACAGTGAACTGTTAGGTACATTTTTAGTAATCAATACAACGCATTGTAATCTATTACTTGTTAAGGTCCTTGCACACCAGAGGCAGATTTCGCGGCGACAAACTCGGATAGAACCTTGTCATTTATCTATATGTGTGCACACCAAAAGCGAAATTTGCAAAGACAAACTTAATAGAATCTTTTGTTGTCGTCGCTGATTGCCGCGGCGATATTTCGCTCGCCTCTGGTATGTGAGGGCCTTTACTTGTCTGTTGAATATCATGCCTTTTGTGTTTAATGCTTTCTTCAAGCAAAACCAAATGAGCCGGCTCCTAAACATAGGAAGAAGGGAGGAAGTTTCATGACTGTGTCGTACATGCACAGGGTACGAAATGGCCCCAGCACGTAGCGTCCATCGTATCCAACAGAGACACAATAATGAACCCTTCACGTATGGAAATAACTCAAATGTCTTTATGCATTATCATCTCATCGTGGCAACGGTCTGCCATTGCATTGCCCTAATATTCCAGAATACATGAAGGGTTGATTGTTCAGTGTTCTCATGTAGGATTCGTGTGGACGTAACTTGCCATGAAGTATTGCTGGTCATTATGATTTTCACATGAAGTACTTGTCCTGTGCAGCCAATATAGTATTTTTGTCGATATTTTACTAGATATTTTACAAAATCCTGAATAGATTCAAAGTTTGAAACAGATACTATTCCAGATTCAACGTCTTCCTTGATATTGACTTGTTGCTACATGCACCGACTTGTACATCCTGAAAGTTATATTGACCGGCAGATGTATGTTTTACGATGTTGTTGCGTACTCTACAATGTATTACTTTGCCATGTCTAGACACCGGTGGAGCTAAGCAAAAGAAGAAGAAGAGCTCTGCTTTCCAGACAATCTCTGCGACCCACAGGGTATAAAACATGGCATGCTTGCCATAGGTCTAGACGTGTGCGTGAACCACCCCCTCCTTCCAGAAGACAATAACACAGTCTGCATGTCATTTCAGCTACTAGTGACGGAGAAAAAATCACTTTAGTCAGTTGTCACCTAGTAGAAACACCAAGCAGCGTGCTAGAAACCGACAGCGACATACTAGTCATCTTGTAGAAATAACATCCGAATTGATTAGTCCATCCTTTTTCTAGAAACAAGATAAAACAATCCCTCATCTTTAACAAACAACCATAACACTACCATCCACGGACATTTGCCTTCAATACACATACTTCAGTTCATCATACATATATATATGTATTTAGTTTGTATAGGGTGATTATATATATGCATAGATAGTTTATACATACATATCTTATATACACAGGTAGTGGTAGGTCCTAGTAGTTTACAATAAAAACGGTTAGACTGTATATTTATCTTACGTTAAGAACGAGACTTGTAAATGGCTCACTGGTCATATCACGAAATTGAACATATTGGTAATAATATCAACAGATTGTATATTAAATAGAAATATCACGCACATTTATTTTAGACCAGCACATGTACACATGAGAATAAAGTCAACTGCAGGACACATGCTTGACATCACAGCACCTGATTGGCTAGTATCACCCGCGTCATCTTGCCGCCATTACAATTTGTTCTTAATCTAACGTTACCGCGTGTGTGGTCCTCCTTCTAATAACCCAGCCCCTTCCCTATCTGCGGTGATCTCATATGTGTGCATCCTCGAAATCCATGTTATTGTGTCTCATTACATACGTCAAATAGTTGACGTAAGGTAGTGTAGTCATAATGGCCGGGGTGTCGAGGATGATCTGTGTGATACCTGAGACAAATCTCCGGCATGTTCCTCCATCGATTACCTCCCTTTACTGAAATAGAGCCTCCAATCAAACGAAGTGATCCTACCCCAGAGTTCATGCTTCAACTCCCTACAGGTTCACCAACTGACTGACTTCCTTAACTTATCCTAGAAACCTGAGACCCATACCCGTACATAAAACAAACTTCTGTTCACACTAATTCAATGAAATGTCTGAAATTTTCGCTAATAAATTATTACCACCTATTATTTTAGTCAACATAGACCATTATATCCGATTAATTCCAAGAACACTATAACGCATTATAACAACAACAAAGGTGTGTAAACAATCAATGTTGAAGAATCAAGATGAAGTTATGGTCATGTAATACAATATTTAGGACAAATACACAATGATCAAATGTAAAACATGTATTTTCTGATGTTTTCAGGAATCTCTGAACAAGCTGATGAAGAACTTGTACTGTACGCACCCCCACTTTGTGCGTTGTATCATCCCCAATGAGTTCAAGCAGCCAGGTTGGTAATGGAGAGCGTGGCAACCTGTATAAATAGTAGTTATCCCATTCTGTTGCAAATGATTGTGATTTTTAAATAGAGAGAATATAATTCAACTACAATGGACACGGCAGCCGTGTGGACAACATTAGCAATTTCCTGCGAGCGATATAAGATCATTGCATGCTACCTATGACACAAATTAGCGGTTATTATAGTTAATTCATAACCTACCATTGCATTGGTTATTACAGATGATTCACAACGCGACGTGTATGTCCATACCATTGCATTGGTTATTACAGATGTTTCACAACGCGACGTGTATGTCCATACCATTGCATTGGTTATTACAGATGATTCACAACGTGTATGTCCATACCATTGCATTGGTTATTACCCTTAATTCACAATATACAATTGCAGGTTATCACAGTTGATTCACAACGTCCATGGCCATTCTATTTCAGGATTGATTGACGCTTTCCTAGTGATGCACCAGCTGCAGTGTAACGGTGTACTGGAAGGAATCCGTATTTGCAGAAAGGGCTTCCCTAACAGAGTCGTCTACTCTGAGTTCAAACAGAGGTAAGTTACACGTAAGAGCATTACCTAATGGTTGAGCTAATAATGTATTACACATTCTCTTATTAAACCATCACTCAATGTAATATACATCTAAAGACGGGGGTTCAAATTATGAAGGATCGACGAATTTCATTGTCCTCAAATAATCAAATGCCATGAGCAAATTTATTGTCCTTGTCAAATAATCAAAAGCCATGCGCAAATTTACTTGTCCTTGTGTTTAACGCATTTAATGATTATTCAACTAAGTTCATTGTCCTCAAATACTCGAAGCCATGGTAAAATATAGTGTACATATCCTTTTGTTGAACACGTTTCAGGTTTATTCAACGGTTCATTGTCCTCAAATAATTGAAGCCATTGGCAAATGAATTGTACTTGTCCTTATGTTGAACACGTTTCATGTTTGTGTGTAGTATTTCATAAGCACTACATATCTGCCTATTTCGTGCAGATACTCCATCCTCGCCCCAAATGCCATCCCACAAGGATTTGCTGATGGCAAGGTCTGCACACAGAAGATCCTGGAAGCGCTTCAGATGGACACAGCCGAATACCGTCTGGGCAACACCAAGGTGTTCTTCAAGGCTGGTGTGCTGGGATACCTTGAGGATCTCCGTGACGAGCGTCTGTCCGCCATCATCTCCATGTTCCAGGCCCACATCCGAGGCTACCTGATGAGGAAGGCCTACAAGAAGTTGCAGGATCAGAGGTGAACAGACGTCTTCTATTAAATGTATATGCGGGTTGAGGATAGCTATCTGTAATGTCTACTAATGACAGTTGTAGTAAGTTCAGTACCTATAGTGTCCAGTGGTGCGTTGTAAGCGGCCTACAAGCGGCTTACTAAACTAGCCACTGTCTCAAGAGCCGTATGAGCCGTACATTGGACAGTGAACCAGTTTACATAAGCGACTTACTCAGCTATTTGCTAATTGAAATCACCCCTGGTATTATATTATGAACGATATATTGATAGTCAGTGTGAATGCCTCTATATGTCTATACTGCTGCTCAATCAAATTGCTTTACTACGTGGTGAGTTCTATTCTTCGCCAGGGCATCTTATTTTGTATTTTGTGAAGGAAATTGGACAGTATGAAAGGTTTTAATTATGTTTTATATAGTTATTAACATTTTCTGTGTTCAATCATATCCTTCATTGTTATGAAACATATTTGATATAATATTATTTCTATACATATTTTCCTGTAAAACAAACTATTGTAATACATGTATTAGTCGGATGAAATATTCCTACTGCGACGTAAAACATTTTATCAGTAATTTACATTTTATAACCATGCGTTTCAAAACAAATGTGTAGAATAGTATACGTTTAATTTACATTACTAAAACAAGAAAATTAAATTCGCAACTTTAATTTGCAGAGTTGGGTTGTCCGTGATCCAGAGAAATATCCGGAAGTGGCTGGCTATGAGGAACTGGCTGTGGTGGAAGCTGTACATCAAGGTGAAGCCCCTCCTGAACGTCGCCCGTGCTGAGGACGATATGAAGAAGAAGGAGGAAGAGTTGGAGAAGACCAAGGAAGAGTTGATTAGAGTCTCACAGAGAGGCAAGGAGTTGGAAGAGCAGAACGTGACCCTCCTCCAACAGAAGAATGAGCTATTCCTGCAGCATCAAACCGAACAAGACAACCTGTCTGAAGCCGAGGAGAAGATCGAGAAACTGATTGGACAGAAGGCCGACTACGAGAGCCAGTTGAAGGAGTTAGAGGAGCGCATTCTGGACGAGGAGGACGCTAATGCTGATGCTATAGAGAGGAGGAAGAAGATGGAGGGAGAGATCGATGATCTGAAGAAGGATTGTGATGAGCTGGAGAATAGTCTCGCAAAGGTAAAATAGAATGTTAGCGATACAGCTATAAATGTAATATTAACTACATGTATATGTAGAATTTCAAAAGATTTTAATTTTAAAATAAAAACCTCGAGATTTCGATACCATGCTTTTGAACAAATACCAAGATTCATTTTGTTTGTCCTACAACTGCAAATGTAATGTTAAATATAATTATATGTATAATTTAAAATATTTTATATTTTATATAGACAACTAATGCAGATTTCGAAACCATGCTTTTGATGAAATAACAATATTCATTGTCTGTTTCCTATGTGCATTAAATTATATGAACTTGTATTTATCTAGGCTGAACAAGACAAGCAGACCAAAGATAACCAAATCAAGACACTCCAGGATGAAATGGCAGCTCAGGATGAACAGATCGCCAAGCTGAGTAAGGGTAAGAAGGAGATGGAGGAACTCCAGAAGAAGACCATGGAGGATCTGCAGGCCGAGGAGGACAAGGTCAACCATCTGTCCAAGCTGAAGCAGAAGCTGGAATCCACTCTCGATGAGGTCAGTATCAGCTTATCACATGCATTGTGGATGTCTGTGTAACTTAACACGTTAGCCCTTACCTTGCGGTGTGAGAGAGAGAGAGAGAGAGAGAGAGAGAGAGAGAGAGAGATATTCTTTATTTACTCCAGAAATATGAATGCTAATAGCAGGATGTTTGATTTATGTGTCTGTGTGGGTGGTCGTTGTAACAATGGAGTCGGTGCGGAGTTGTTTATTTGTTGTCACGGTATTTTAACGATAGGAATTTAGCGTATGTTACTTGTAATGTAACTCAAGTTAAGAAACTCTTGTAGCCAGTTATAATAATATGTTTTACGACGGACCAATACAATGCTGTACCACCCACATCATAAAACATAATTATCTAAAATAAATAATAACCTTTTTTTCCGCATGTCACTCTAACTGTTACAATTTACACCCGTATTTACTACTGCAGTTTTCATAGTACACGTGCTTTGCATATGCTCAACTTAATGCAAAACGTTCTTTTATTTCTAATTTGCCATTATTGCCCTGCCTTATCATTCAACATATTTAATATTTTCGTTACTTTTTAATATTAAATATTTTACTTCTACAGCTTGAGGATAACCTTGAGCGTGAGAAGAAGGTGCGAGGAGATGTTGAGAAGGCAAAGAGGAAGGTAGAACAGGACCTGAAGATGACTCAGGAAACTGTTGAGGACTTAGAACGTGTCAAGCGAGAGCTGGAAGAGAACGTCAGAAGGTGAGTCTCATTGCGTCAGAACGTAAGCTGTAGACGTTGGTGATGTCGTATGAGTTTCAGGGGTGCGTTCAAGATAGAATACATGAATACAATACTTTTCCCTACATGTATTGCTCGTTGAACGGCTTCGTGC
>JAVCKZ010102342.1:0-10873 GCA_034780755.1 Lepetodrilus elevatus
TTTTCATTCCATGAAGTATTTACCGAGATAATCTACGAAATAGGGGGGTCAATGCATTTCATGCCAAACTATAGTACACCTGAATCTGTGAGGTTAATTGGTATGCAACATGCATACTATTGGATCCTCATCCTCCAAGCAGTTGGAAGTGCTCCACGACGTGTAGGATGTCCTTCTGGAGTTGAGATTCACTAAAACCTTCGCAATTGCTCTGGGAGTGGGAGTAACAGTAGTTCGCCTAATAGGACGGCAGTCTGTCACAGTACTGGCACGTAAAACCTGCGCTGTCAATAGTGCTATGTTATATAATTCCAATCGTCCTTCCGCCATACACAATGTGTAGTATTTGCAGTGTACTGCAACGTGTGACCAGTATTTATGTTCAAGGAAAATCATGCCCTGTTTAGTGTTGCCTTCCTATAAATATGTCGCTTTCAATGGTTGTGTGTCAATTTACATTGACTCAATCTGGGATTTTAACGTTTGCACGTTCGACAAATAATAATTCAAGATATTGAAGAATACATGGACTTTGATCATAGACCATGTTAGAAGGTTTGGTATAGCATAACGAATGCGTTCATTGAACGCATTTCCACACATAAAATAATTATCTCAGCTAATGCGAACTTCCAGTGTCACAATCAAATTATTCACATATCAAGGGATGGCGAAACTTACTCTAGTCTGTATTCATTGAAAACAAAATTATCGAAGAAGATAATATTATAGAAGGATTGTTTCTGTTTATCATCAAAGTATGGGGCTAGGAATTAGCAGACCAACACGCTAAGACGTGAAACGCATTGAATTAAGGCAACAATTACAGAAGGATAACCGTAGTATTGGCGAATAGTGGTCAGGATCTCCTTGTCATGTGTGATTAGATCTCAGAGACAAACTCCCAACACGTGATCGAAGGTCCACCGAGGCACGCGCTGCATGGAGTAAGAAACTGCTGCAATTTGCTTCAACGTTTATACGAATTTGTAATGCAAATAGTGGATTGATGATTTGATCCTGAACAGCAAAGCCTCTTGGTCTCATTGGTGGTAGTGATGGCGACATAAAACGTCCTTGATAGTGGGGAGTAGACACCTTGAGTATACTAACTACTAGTTATGGAAATATGTTCACATGATGACATCAATTAGCGTCCTCTGTGGAACTGTTTGCTGAAACTGTTGTAACCTTGAACATCATAAATGGTCTACTCAAACCTGTTGTTTGTGTATGAATGTGGATACACAAGTTGATTGTATACATCGGCAATGCTCATTTCGACATAATGTGGTATTTACTATTGTTGCGGAGTTTATATGGTATGAAGAGTTCAAACAATTTTCGAACTGTTTCAATAGAAAATACCCTTTCATTTCAGTAATAGCTATTGAGAATAGTGCTGCACTTCAATGAAAAGAACGACCTAAATTAAAAAAGAATACATGCATTTATACTATGCTCAGCTATATACATGTACTTTAACTGAAAGAAAGCAGTAAACATTGCAAGATCAGTTTTGTATTTGGTCAAATGTCAATGACAGTGTTATTACATAGTCTAATATATGCATGTTTACCCGAATGCTTTCACTTTGTATCCTAGTTTATAAGTAATACAACCTTCTGACATGGTGAGCAGTATTCTGATAAAGATTATGTACGACTTCCCTCCAAATGTCCCATAGTCGAGGACCATTCTCTATTTATTACAACATATCTCTGTGATTGTCAACACAGCGATATATCATAATTGAACATCGTTGTATCTTCGTATTTTCCCCTAATAATTAGAAATATTATGTAGAAACATAATACTCGTTTACGTTTATTCATTCTTTTAATGTATTCATATATTGCATGCCGTGGATAATTTAATTAAGAATATGACACTGCTACCCATATAGACGGACACACTCCACGTACACTCTTATTCCTTAAATATCAGAAACATGTACATGGCTAGTCGAACATTATAGAATTTACGAGTATTAGAAGCTGCAATAAATATTTAGCATGATTAATATGTCATTGTATTGTATCAATTCGCCAACATTCACTTTCGATTAAGCGGTAAACGGTATTTGAGTATATTTCGGGGATGTCAAATATTGCTTTTAGAGAAACTATCCGTCTACATCAATTTAAGAGCATTATTCTTAACGACATGTGTTTGAAGATCCCGTTTAATATTTGCGCAATTTCTTTTTAACTTGCCTAAACATCTTTCCAAAGTGTACACGATCTGTTATTGCGCATACCATACCTTGTTAATGTGTGCCCAATCGATCTAAAGTACTTTGGATAGTCCCAAGATCTTAGCTGCTCAAGACAGATCTAAATGAGCGGATACTAAGGATTGCTTTGGACTAAAGTCTAGCTATAAATGTAAAGTGCATGTAAATAATCACGAGCCAAACCTATCTCCAGTCTAACAGTCTTTTCACGCATTTAAATAAGTTTTGAAATGAAGACATATTTTCACACTATACTAGCATATGGCATAATACTAGCGTTAGTTCACAAGAAACTTAAACTATGTATACGCACCTCCTGGGTAAAAGTCAAGAGAAATAACCGGAGGTCCATTGAACGATGAATCAATGAATGGATACATCACTGGTTGGATTGCACAGATACATACACACTTTAATATATGCCTTGAAATACGATCAAATAAATATACTACTACTACTACTACTACTAGTACTACTACCACCACCACCACCACTACAACAAAAACAACAACAACAACAACAACAAAACAACCACTACTAGTACTACTGTAATACTACGATCAAATAAATATACTACTACTACTACTACTACTACTACTACGTACTACTACTACTACTACTACTGCTACGACCTATTACTACTACTACTACTACTACTACTACTACTACTACTACTAAAATTACGTCGTAAACGATTGCCGGAGCGACATTAAACTCCATATTCACTTACCGACTATCATAATTGACATAGTCCATAGTTGCTATACATATAGCAAAATGAATAAGACATGGATACTGCTATCTGCAGAATATTGGAAACTATAATCCTGTTCTTGACGACTGTCGATGGCCATCATGGAGGGTACTTGACCTTGAGCCGACACTCAACCAGAGCGGAATGCCCCTGCTTGATGCTCGTGCGTGGACTCATGAATATTACCGCGTTGCTGTGTACAATGACTTCCTTCAAGACGTGGACAGACAGCTATTTCTAAGCCAAATAACATTTAGAATGTTGTTGGGAGTACTAACTATTGACCAAGTATTGGAGACAGATTGAATTAGGTACTGTATCACGTATGATTGGATAGATATACAGTATCGGAATTAAATCGGCATGTGCATTTATCTTGAGGTCCACGATGCGGAACAACATGGTCAGACTAGCCTTCATCGCCGGATGTCTAGATGCTGAAGTCAGAACGTTCCATTGTAAGCAAAGCAGACACGGCACACAGGCATAATACATTGACTGCAATCAGCTGCCCGCACGCACCGTTGATTCCATATGTACATGCATGCCATACATACTAGTACTGACCATGATATTCCAATAATGTGTAGTACTAACCATTATAATCCAATTATGTGTGGTGCACTGATAGTAATCATGAGATGAAGCGGCAGTAACACATTTCTCATTTTGTTTTATTTTGTTCATTTTCGTTTGTAATTAACTGTCTTTTATTATTTCTGTTTTATTGGTGTGGGGTGTGGGGTGTGGGGTGTGGGGTGTAGGGTGTGGGGTGTGGGGTGTGGGGTGTGGGGTGAGGGTTGGGGTGGATTAGAACAAACATTTATCAACAACATACTAGACTACTAGTATCTCCACAAATACGCTTCAGTAAAATCTAAGAAATGTTGTATTTTTCATTCATTTATATTCATCAGAGATTAAAAGAACAATGACAAGCTATTAATACGTTTAAAACTTGAACAATTCATAATGCTTTCTGATATGTACACGTCTTCAGGCTATTAAAAGCTATCTCGAAAATCAGCTAGTTATTGCAGTGTGCCAACTTCAAGATGTTATTACGACATTGAAATTTGAGCTTATTTCTGGCCAAGTTGACATGAACGGTTATTGATTCCCATCATAAACATCAATACATATTCCTCACGATGATAGAACATGATAGCACATTTGCCATGCCATTAAGCATGAGGTCGTTTCACTCTAATTTATTTCTAGAGGTAAAAAAAACCTTATCGCGGCCACTATTAATTATAATACACCTTGGTCCTCGATCCACAAGTTGATGTCATGCCAAGGTATTACTGCGTATTCGACATTCTTTGTTTTAAGTCACTCAGATATTTTAAAAAGAAATATCTTCCCAAATGCTTACAAGTTCATAACTATTGCTCAACGAAACATATCTTAATTGAAGACATTCATCGACTTACGCCATTCAGTATCTGTTTAAATCATCGCAATCGTTAATAATTTTATTCAGCTCACTGGCGACCGTATTTTCTTGTTAGTAAAACATGCACAGGAGATGATTGTCGAATGTCGTGTAGGTGGATTCGCTATTGATTTGCAAGAAAGAAAGACATCAACCATAAATGTCATGACGTTCATTCCGACATGTAATGTCATACTTTATGAAATGTAGTATTGTGACATGATGATATATTATTCTCAATTTAAATACTTTATTAACCAGACTGTCGTGGGATTGGATAAAAAGTTACGGTTTAGACATTGTCTCTTCCTCCTACAAGAGTATTTACATTGCATTAACATTCAAATCTCCACGATTCATATTTATAATAAGATCCTCTTCAGACAGCGAAATATTCATTCTAATTATGTCACAAGATATTTTACCTTTCATGAAGATGTCTAGTGATACATCCTAGAACATAAGTGAAGGACCTGAAGCGGCTATGTAGCCATATACTTGATGGACGCATTCGTCAGTTCAATCAACACTAATATTCTCTCTATAGCAAATACTTTCTTTGTATTTACAAACACAATAACTTCATTCCAGTCACCATATATACTGTTTGCTAAATTAAGATTTCAATATCCGATTTAAGGACATTAGCTTAGCATTTCGTTCGTAAACAGTGTCGACGGGGCTTCTGCGGATTACGTTGGAGATTATTGCCGTCGGGACAGAAGAGTGCCTAGACTCGATAGCGGTATTGTATGCTCTCGCATAGACCCTGGTCATTTAGTAGTAGGCGTCTCACAAGTAAGCCTTTTGATATATTACACTACTACAACCTTGCAAGTGTTTGGAAGACATGGATCTTGATGTTGTAAAAGACATGCGTATATCTCATTAATCGATGCAGCGTATACGTCCAAATCCTATTCTGAGAAGAAGGTAGACAAGGTATATTTATGGACACATTTAGGTATTTTGCTTAATGTAATAACTACATGTACACTGTATGTCTTCATTACATCTGACACCAGCGTGGAATACGGCGCACCTACATTATACGTTAATCTTTTACGCCACGGCCATGTAAGTAATATCGTTTCATTAATAGACCACGCAAAACCACGGTCAGGAAAACACGGTAATGTTCAAATTGGTTTAAGCCACCACGCTCCTGGTCAACAACACCGGCTACACTGACGTGGACGCCATCTTGAGAACGGCGTCTACACACACGCACATGCACACACACACACACACACACACACACACACAGTCACACCACGGCAACAGACACACCACGGTCACAGACACACCACGGCCACAGGCACACTACGGCCACAAACTCAACACGGTCACAGACAAACCACGGTCCTAGACACACAACGGTCACAGACGCACTACGGCCACAGACACACCATGGCCACAGACACACCATGACCACACAGACACACCAGGGTCGCAGACACACTACGGCCACACACACATCACGGTCACATATACGCACTAAGGCCACAGACACACCACGGCCACAGGCACAGGCGCACTACGGCCACAAACATACCATGACCAAAGACACACCACATACACATACACACCGTGGCCACAGACACACCATGACCACAGACATAATGAATGGGAAGACGTGCCATGATAGTCTTTAGACAGGCTTATTAGCTCATCAATCTGGAGGCTGCCACTGAGAGATACTAGGCTGCGTCATCCCTTCTCTCTACACCTGACGTTAGCTCTATATTCAATTACATGACGAATCGATGGCATATTGATGGTCTTGGCCTAAAACATGGACTCTTTTAGATTCCTCAGAAATACTGTTTTGAGGTATTACCCTATATTACATGAAAAAATAGAGCATGCATCGATGGTCTTCGCCTAACGGAGGCACTGTTTTCAGCGTAAAGGGATGCTCTGAAAGTAGGATCCTACATTCAATTACATGAGTCGATGTCGTATATCGATGACGTATATATTGATGGCTTTGTCATAAAACATGTAGTTTATAACAGCTCTCTGAATTACTGCTTTGACGTTATTTCTATATTAAATTAGATGAAAATTCGATGTATTATATCACGAATATTTGGGGCGTGTGGCTTTATATGAACTGACAAGAAGTCGATTCATGGATGATTTGTACTGTTTACAGAACCATGTGAACTATTATTTACGTATGTTTTATGTGGTGCATGTGATGTATGGTTAATCTATGTTATTGCATTACTATGACATTTACATGCTATAAGGAGATTAAATAAAGACAGTAACACCATTACGGTCGCCCTGGTAACTGTGTAAATCTCAGTAAGAGCACATAATAAACTTCTAGGCGACAGTGACCCAATTTCCTACAGATTAGTGACTCTTCGCCTTGACCATGGACACCATTAATCATCGATATATGTCCTCTAAAATTAACAGATTCCCTGATCGGTCGACCGTCTCATCGCAGGACTCGACTACATCGGTAATGGAGCGGCATCGCGCCCTGGTTCAGCAAGGTGATCCTTGTCCTTGAGCATTTTAACATAGGGGGTTAATGACAGAACTTGCACTTCGCTTTCCTTGATTGTGCCTTTAAGATCGGAAGTAGACCCAAACAATCGTTTATCGATAACCCTTAGTGGTATCTCATAGCGCTGTGGCTCGCTTCTCTCATTGGATTCTCAGTTCCTCTAACCGGACACGCAATCATCGGGGGCAGAACTCTACTCCGTGGTGTTAGTGTGGATTCCACTGTCTCGTAGTGGGCCAGGATATCACCGCTGTACATTAGCTGTTCACGGCGCCATGGACGCTGTGCATCCTCAGCCTCCCTGCATTGCAGGCTGTGTTCTGAAGAATACAAGTAGGACTATCTAGCACATGTCATCTCGGTTATGATTAAGCTAGTAATTATGTTGCTATCGACAAATGATATGCTTGTATATAAAAGTACTTGTGTATAAATTTACGGTATAATATCGATTTTTGTAGAAGTATTTTTAACACTAGCAACATGAAATCCTTTATGTTTTATTGTTATATTTTCATTTCTGGCATACACCCAGTTACATGTCTTGAAAAAAGGGAGATATATGTAACATATGTAAGCTTAAACATACTCATTTTGCTTAAATTCAGGAAACGTTGCTCCGTCAGGATTTGGGAAGTCTAATACAATATATCCATGCTCTATAAATGAGCCAATAGATCACGCTGCTATTTGACAGAAATTTAACTCATTATTAATCTGATAACGTGGATTGTCATATGATATTCAAGACTAAATAGATTCATGATCATGAACACCTCAATACTATTGTGATATATATGTGACGGCCGTATTTGACCAGCTCTGGTATGGTGTGATGCAGCTATAGACTAGATGAGTCCACCACTTGTACAGGCCTGTGTAGGTAACTTTACATGGATGGCACCATCGGGTGAGTCATCAATGCACTAAGTAGCAGATTATATTTGTTATAATCTATCTAGTACTCAGTCGTGCGTTTCACGAAATGGGTGTATATTTACGACGGACGTAAATTACGTGGATTTGCTTGTATTACGTCATTTACGTTGATTGCATTACGTCATTTACGTCCGGCGTAAATATACACCCCTTACACCCAGCAGACTACCCGCAAGTTCTAACCACTGGAACGTATTGACGTTTCTAGCGAGCATCGATTACCTACAGCATCTAAGACGATGTCATCTTGAAGGTTTAAGTCTATATCTAAATGCTCTCCTAATCGACATAGTTATGACATTAGTAATAGTCTAAAGGTCATTCAGTAATTTAGTAATTTAGTATATTAGTACTTTAGTACTTTAGTATATTAGTAATTTAATATATTAGTAATTTAATATGCACATGCAACTCCGACAATGTCAATACATTAAATGCCAAGTGTCAATTGACATTATAGAACAGATACACCTCTATCTGGAACACCTTCGGCATACATTCATGATTAAAATCAATACAGTACTAAACAACACCCTATCCCAACAAATATATTTCCGACATTTGTTCAAAATGTGATTGGGTATTACAGGATTTAGTAACTTTTCCAGCTTTAGAAGTCTGTGATTGAATATGTTCCCTGCACGCTATGGCATTGGTGTATGCGTTGACAGCGAATATAGTTCATCGATTCGTTATATTACTATTAAAACACACAAAATGACATCATATGATCGATGATAAAACTATTTCATGTCTAAGCTTGATTTAGTACCAGCGGAATCTCAGGAATTAGGGTACTGTCATATATCAAATTGAATCCAACAACCGTAAATGATATCAAGCCGCAGTTCAAGCAAGCTGGAAGCATTTTTGGAAAATTACTAGTTTCGGTACTTCAGTCAGAACTTAAATAACATCAAACATGATATTTTCTTTGAGCGAGTAAATATGGCTGAGTTCAATTGAAGGTACCAAACTCTATATATAGAATTCGATATTGTGTATATTAAAAATAACATTTAGTATGTTTACCACTTTAAATATTGAATAATTGCATATTTGCGTGAACAATAGTTTCCTAGTAACATTAATGCATTGATATATTGTGATATTATGCGGAACATTCAAATTCAGAAATGCTGTAAAAGTGCGTTTAACGTTAGATATTGACTCGACATTCAGTGCGAAACACTAAGTAACCTTTACCGTTATTCAGTTTGTCCTGCTACAATATATAGATTACATTACACAGCTGTCAACTATTGTAATATAGAACATCTCAAATTATATTAGAACATAAACGAAATAATTCCTGTTGACAAGGACTAACTAATACCAATGGATGTAGCTGGTGGTTACAAGGTTTGACAGCCAATGGAGCCCCTACTACCACTGATATCCTATGTTATAATAGCCATCATAAAATGTGACAGTTAAAGTTGATATTGTTAGATTGCCAGATGACGAAATTGAAGCAATTATTTGACTTTGTCACATCCAATAAATCAGCCAACAAGATGCACTTGTAAATAATATAGAAAGGTTAACATATTACTATCCACGTACTAATATTGCTTAAATATAGAATGGTGTTTCATCAGAATATAGGTATTCCATTACATAAAAGACAATGAAGATAAATCGTATACCATTTTCTGAAAATTAGTTCCAACATGCAACACAAATATATTCATTGACATTAATTAACATTGATAGCTATCAATAATAATTTCCATATGAATCAATGGCTTATTTTACGTAGGCCTGCTTCAAACGGATATCCTTTAAACAATTAATTGCAAGAAAAGCTGCTATATATACTGGCATACCATCGATTCTTAACCAAACAACCAGCTATTTGTTAAGATGTACATCTATTTAGTTCCTCGTAGGCTATATGATATGAATTCTTGATACAGTTCCAATGATAATGGTTATCTGGAAATTAGTATTAATAATTTGGAACAATTGCCCTAACTTCTACCATATCGATCAACACTACAGAGGAAGGTACTACAACTAACGACAGCTAGATGTATTGTTCACACAGGATTCCTTGGATGGGCTAATGGCATCCTCTGCTGGGGCACATTGAACTTCCGCGTGTAAGAAGACAAATGTCCTAATGAAGACAAGAATACTTTGAAGGAGCCAAGGACATCTCACGCAGGTTGAATGGACTTTGTCTGCAGGAGCCTGTGACGAATACCGATAGTGATGAACAATAAGACGCTATTTCATTTCAATATCCTTGAAGATATCCAAAGACAGTGCACGTATACGATATGTGCACACCGTGTCAACGATTGTACAGTCAATGTAACTGAATTATGGTATCAAGTTTCAATTACATTATATACTATGACTAGATATCAAACACCAAACATTGTAAAAAGACAGACGAGCTCGCGGTCTGGGTGATAATGACCAGATAGCGGATACGACTCGATAGAAATGGGCCAACTTCCACGACCATTTGCAACTATTTAGATAAACGATAGAGATTCCACTAGTGTCAGGCTTCGTCATTGCTACGGAAAGACGAGTCCCTGTGCTGAGTACTGAGGTGCTGGAGTGAGGGAATGCTGCCGTTTTTTCAGAGTAGAGGCAGTTTTATCAGTCCTTCAACTGCCAATAACTAAAGCAAATAGGTTACACACCTTAAACATGTCGATTGTGATTGAAATCCTGGGCCTATGACGAGATGTGGATCGATAGAGTGAAGAATATGACACTGGATAAGCGGACGATGTCTTTCTTGTACCCCCATGCGTGGGCATTTAATTTGCTCGTCTGTGTGTGTGTGTGTAGTGAGCGTGTGTAGTGAATGTACGTACCGGTATATATAAACGAACTATTACTAGTATTAACTCATACCGACTCCGTGGTGTAAAGCTTTGAGCGTCCGCCCGGAGTGCGGAAGATCGATGGGTCAAACCATGATCGCGTCATACCAAAAGACGTTAAAAGATGGGAGTTGTC